>JAMQGT020014689.1:0-62189 GCA_024447675.2 Pterophyllum scalare | reverse complement strand
AACACACCAGCAAGCCCACCACTGAATGGCTGAAGAAAAACAAAATGAAGACTTTGGAGTGGCCTAGCCAAAGTCCTGACCTGAATCCTATTGAGATGTTGTGGTATGACCTTAAAAAGGCCGTTCATGCTCGAAAACCCTCTAATGTAACTGAATTAGGACAATTCTGCAAAGATGAGTGGGCCAAAATTCCTCCAGAACGCTGTAAAAGCCTCATTGCAAGTTATCGCAAACGCTTGGTTGCAGTTGTTGCTGCTAAGGGTGGCCCAACCAGTTATTAGGTTTAGGGGGCAATCACTTTTTCACACAGGGCCATGATGGTTTGGATTTTTTTTCACCTTTAATAATAAACACCTTCATTTACAAATTGCATTTTGTGTTTACTTGTGTTGTCCTTGACTATTGTTTAAATTGGTTTGATGTTCCGAAACACTTAAGTGTGACAAACATGCAAAAAAACAGGAAATGAGGAAGGGGGCAAACACTTTTCACACCACTGTACCTTTGACACTTACAGTGCTTCAGTTTTAATATTTCTTCAGGTATGTTAATAGGTAAATATTCCATATAAAGGGTTCATTGTAGACAACATGGACAATATCTCTGACTACTATTTAGGCTCTCTCAACAAATCTCCACGAAGACAAGATGTTAATGTTTCTTTGGCCCAAGCGGTAATGTGTGGGCTCGAGCAGATACCAAGGTTCAGTATTTTACAAGATAATCAGCCAAAGAGGCAGAATTGTGTGGGCGGTAATGCACTTTGAAGCTCTGTGACTCGTGTCACAGAGGCCTAATCAATGTAGCCATAACATGAAGGTAGTATCTAGTCAACCATCCAGCAGGCAAAAAAGTAATTAGCTGTATGAAAGCAGGGAAAGAACTTTGCTGTGATGTTGGAAAAGTATCCCTCTGATGATCACAGTAGAGAAAACCCAAATTAAGACCTCCTGCTCAGAGGACCCAGGATAACATGAACTACTTGCGGCACAGGAAAAAAAAAACTCTCATATCGCTCATGAGACTCAACAACTGTCATTTAAGAAGTTCTGTTCAAGTTCTGTTAATTGCAGTGTTGGATCTAGTGATGTTTTTATTGGAATTTCGCCCCCAGTTAAACAGTGACAGAGTGGAAGTTTGAATGTCTGGGAAGCTGCACATGCTCTGTGCTTGAGTCACAGTGCCACCTGCTGTACTGCTAACAGCCTGAGAGCTCAAGCTAAATTCACAGAGTGAATTATAACAGAATAATGTGTAATTGTTTGCCCAGATAAGTTAATGCAAATCTATTCTTTCTTTACAGATATTGATGAGTGCACAATTAGAACCCATAACTGTGGCATGGGCTTTGTGTGTGAGAATACAGTGGGCTCTTTCCTGTGTAATTCCAAACAGAAGTGTGTCAGTGGCTTCACACAGGACTCTCATGGCAACTGCATTGGTAAGAGACTGTTAGTGCTGCTCTGTGCTGGGTAGCATTGACTCCTAACACATGACCAGTAAACAGCTCATTAAGTATTTGCACTCATTCTGATTTCTCCGCTTTCTGCATAATTTTCACACTAACATGTTTCAGATCATTAAACAAATTTGAATATTAGACAAAGATAACGCAAGTAAATACAAAATGCAGTTTTTAAATGATGCTCCAACCTCCCTGGTGATACGTGAACATGTAATCGCCACCTAAACCTTATAACTGGTTGTGCCACAATTGGCAGCAAGAATTGATAACTGGCACTGAGTCTTTAACACCACTGTGGAGGAATTTTGTCCCACTCTTCTTTGCAGAATTGTTTTAATTCAGCCACATTGGAGGGTTTTTAAGCATGAATGGCCTGTTTAAGGTTATACCAAAGTATTCTAAATAGATTTAACACGAGACTTTGATTGGGATGCTCCAACACCTTCATTTGTTCAGAGGTGGACTCTTCAGAGGTGGACTTGCATGTGTGGTTCGGATCATCGCCCTGCTGCATAACCCAAGTGCGCTCGAGTTTCAGTGCACAAACTGATGACCGGACATTCTCCTTCAGGATTTTCTGGTAGAGAGCAGAATTCATGGTTCCATCAATTATGACAAGTTATCCAGGTCCTGAAGCAGCAAAGCAGCCCCAGACCATCACACTACCACCAAAGACAGTGTGACTGTTAATAGATGATTGATAGATTTGACTGTTGGTGTGATGTTCTTTTTATAAAACGCTGTGTTAGTTTTACTCCAGATACAAACCTTCAGTTAAACATTTATCTTGTCAGTCCACAGAATATTTTCCCCAGCGTCTTCAAGATCATGGAGTTGTTTCTTGGCAAGTGTGAGCTGAGCCTTTGTGTTCTTTTTTGTTTAGCTGTGGTTTTTGCCTTGGAACTTTCCCATGGATCCCATTTTTTCTTGTTGATGAATCAACACTGAACTCTGACCTTAACTGAGGCAAGTGAGGCCTGCAGTTCTTTAGATGTTGTTCAGGGTCCTTTTGTGACCTCGTGGATCAGTGGTCGATGAACTCTTGGATTCATTCTGGTAGTAGTCTCTCCACTATTCTCCTTTTATCATCTCAGTGTCAGTACTAGAAAACCTAAACCAGCTGAGTCTACACTTCTGTTTTTCTCCTTTTCCTCAGTTTTGCTTAACACACAGTGACTGTAGTGGCACAAAAATTAAACAGCAATCCACTTTAAATTAATTGCAGTTTTCTCAGTACTGTGTAGGGCAACGTCACAGCAAAATGAGGAAAACATACTGTTCATCCCGGAGCGCTCCTGATGTCATAAAGCTGCCTCCTATACCTCGGCTGATCTACAGCCAGGCAAAGCAAGTAATCATCAGTCGTAATGACTCCCTACAGATGACTGCACATACATTACAGATCTGACACTGAGGGTGGGAGGCTGCCGTTGGCCCTCACTTTTTCTGTGTGTTTTAGAAGCATTTGTTATTGTTGACCCCTCTGTGACTTATTCATATCTGCTGAAGCTCTGGTTGGCATTTTGATCAGATAACATAATGAGTATTAGTGATGCATTGGAGCCACAAATAGCACTAATCACAATTCAAATTGGCTCTCTTTTTTGTGTCGCCTGTTGAGAGGTGTGGAGATAACTTTTCTGTCTGTCATGCTTTCAGTATCTCAGGAACTGTGTGCTATATTGACTTCAAACTTGGAGGATAGATATGTATTGCAGAGTACAACTGCAGAGCACAAGAACCGTCACCCTACCTCCTCTTATACTGGAGTTATTGCCCTTTGTTTACTTTTTGAACTAACAGGGTTTTTTTTAAATGAATATATGACCAGAAACTTAAACAGTTCAGATCCCAGACTTAATCCAATCCAAGCATTAAACCTATTCGCTGTGACAAGAAATCCCAATTTATTCTTTGAAGAGAATCTCCAAAGCAGGAAAAATTCACAAACATGAGAGATCAACTGGCAAGCGGACCATCAACCACAAACGTCAACAGCCTTCAAGTTAAAGACTTATTTGAGGGCCCTTATTGAGATTAAACAACTTTGGTGAGAGCAAGAGAGGAGGAGATGTTAGAATATATGCTGAGCTATGTATAGTTCCACTGAACAAAGAGACAGATTACAGAAACAGTGTTTCGTAGTATGTACAACATCCACTGTCACATTCATTTTAGGTTAACAGATTACCCATTTCAAGATTGCCACTTTATGTTTGTTTAACACCCACAGTATTGGAGACAAAAGGCATGATTAAGCCAAGAATTTAAAAAAAACAAGCAACTCATTTGTTTTGCTGAAATTACTGGGATGTTATAGACATAAGTAATCTTGCCTATTGTGTTTAATCCTCCGAGTAATCGCTCACGCTGTTCAGCTTGATTCTTTGTCTTTGTGATCCTGCAGATATAAACGAGTGCAACAGCCTGAGTGAGCCCTGCAGTTCGGGCTTTAACTGTATCAATACAGTCGGCTCCTACACGTGCCAGAAGAAGGCCATGATGTGCAGCCACGGTTACCAAGCCAGCCCTGATGGAGCCAAGTGTGTTGGTGAGGTTCAGCACTTACACATGCAGCACTGACACTGAAGGATGGCATTATGGAAAGGTGTGAATGAAAGCACTGATAACACTGTTGCTGGCTAAGACACAAGTTAAATCAATGAGATACAGTGAGGAAAAATTATAACCTGAGCGGATATGATTTAGGATCACTTACATAGAGACTGAGACAATTCAAATTTTTTTCTTTCATGATCCTTAATATGCAATAATGCAATCTCCTAGTAAAACATGCTGTTTAAAACAAATTAAATGTTTGCATTTTTTAACTCCTAATTGTTTACCATACACACATGTGACCTACAAAGGCCGCCATTATGTGCATTGCACAAGAGCTTTTCTAGAAATGTACTATTTGTAGGGGCCCAGAGTACTTAAAATCAAAACTGGCACACTGAGCTGCTTTTGGTTATGACTTTCAGTCAAAAGGAAACAAGGGAAGTGATATTAATCTTTACCAGCCATAAGAAGAGGAGGAAAGAGGGGAAGATTCTCATGCACAAAGACGACTTCCAAGAGATCCATCACTGTGTTTTCTGCAGTGCATTTGATCCATTCAGCCAAAAAAAAAGTTCACAAATGCAGCTGGTAAAGCTGGTTAAGTAACAGCTAAACCAAAAGCTCATAAGGAGCTTAAATCACTTTAAGAAATGTAAAAGACAGTAAATATTAGAAGCTCTTCTACCATCTGCAAACCATCTGCTCTGAAAGTGAACCATGACTCTGATCACAGAGGAAGCAACAGTCTGCCAGTTCAGGCAGCTCGGCAGTCTGTAAGTGTTCAGTATTCTCCAAGTAAGACAAATGCAGGCAGAAGCAGACCAGAAGGTGTGTGTAAGACGGTAAAAAGCAGATTAAAAAGTAAATGCAGCTTCTAGTAACAACATTTCGATCCGTAACTGACCTCGAACAGTCGATGGCAGAAAGTGGAGCTCTTCACGATAAACACTCTGCAGAGAAAACTAGAAATTACCCCCCCACCCCCCCATATCTCTTTACTTTCCCTAACTTTAACCAAATTGTTCCTCTTCCTTTTCTCCCTACCTTTACCATACATAGTCCATCCCTACTCCAATCCTGCTTTTATGTTTTTTAAATGATAGTTTTTGGGACCATTGGTTTTGACCAAAAGAAAAATATGTCCATTTTAATTGTGAGACCTGGGAACGCTTTGTCATTGAGACAGAACTTCTACTGTAGAACTGTGGCACCAGCCTTGACTTTGAGTCTTGATCACTTTAGATTAGCAATAGCTAACACATATTTTCTTTTGTTCATTTATCTGATTGTTATTAATTTCTTCTTTATCTTTATTTTATTTTTTATTGTAACCACCCTGGAAAATATCCTATTCACTTTGGCATTTTTGTATTTTTTTTGTTATATTTGTTTGATTTAAATAAGTTGAGTGATTGATTTTGTTTTTATTAAATTGTTCTCTCAAATCTTGGCAATCAGGGAACAAAGAAAATATTCATTCTGTCTGACACATCCAAAGCTATTCACATAATAAATAAATAAATAAATAAATAAGTAAATAAATAAATAAAACAGGCCTCTGGCACAAAGAGAGTGAGAGTACCTGTGCTTTTTGTTTTTGTACTGTCTTCTGCTGTAAGCAAGATGTTAGCTGTATTTAGGATATACCCACTCAGGTGCTCAGGTGTTGCTTAATCTTTCTGCCTGTGTAGACATTGATGAGTGTAAGATGGGCACGCACCGCTGTGGAGTGGGCCAGATCTGCCACAACCTCCCCGGCAGCTACCGCTGTGACTGTCAGACTGGCTACCAGTATAACGCCCTATCCAAAGTCTGCACTGGTATGTATCACTGCAGTGATGATCGGACTGAAGCTTCAGGCCACCGAGCATTTTATGATTGGGTGTAGGGGTGGGTGTTTAGGAGTGGAGGCAAAAGTTCTGTTGATATGTATTAACATTTTTGAGATTATGCTCCCAAGTCATGTTATTCCTTTCAATAAATGGTGAATGAGAGTAAGTTGCTGTTAGCCTATAGGACAGTTTGTTGATCTTGCTAAGCTAACTGAGGCAAATGTTGTAGTTCAAGGTGACAGTGAATGAAACAATGTGGATTTATATGCTTAATTCAACACTTGTATGCATAATTTGTATTCAAGCACTAAAAACCTGAGCATAGACAATTACAACAAAGCCAAACCAAACAAATGCCAAAGCAGAAATAAACAAACAAACAAAAAAAGTTGACATGGACAAGAAAAAAGATTATATCAATAAAATACAGGATATGTGTGGAGCAATGTGGATAAGTTCCTCATATTAATTATCTTCATTTACAGTGGTTAAATGGCATTCAACTGGATAATTAATGCAAGCAGATGTTTATGCTAACAAATATTTGCATAATAGTAGTGGATTAAAGCATTAATTAATACAATGGAAGAGAGTGCTAACAAAAACATCCGTACAGACAGGTACTGTATATGATGAGCAGGAATAGCACAGAAGTTGAGAACAGGAGCAAGAACAGGATCAGGAGCAGTCAGCCAGGCTCTGGAACAAACAATGGCAAAAATAACATCTACGACTCCACAGGCCTCAGTTATCATGTTAAATGTTAAATTTCATGACAGTACAGTGAGAAAAAGACTGAACAAATGTGACTTGTTTGGAAGGGTTGCCAGGGTCTCTCTAAACAGAACATGGCAGCATAGTTTAGGTTTGCAAAGTTGTATCTGAACAGACCACAAGACTTCTGGAACAATGTTCTTTGTTCAGATGAGACCAAAGTGGAGATTTTTGGAAATAATACACAGCGCCACATTTGGTGGAAACCAAACACAGTATCTCAGCACAAACACCTCATACTGGCTAGCATGATGGTTGAGGGGTGATGCTTTGGGCTTGTTTTGCAGCCACAGGATCTGGGCACCTTGCAGTCATTGATTTGACCATGAACTCCTCTGTGCACCAAAATATTCTAGAGTCAAATGTGAGGCCATCTGCCCAGCAGCTAAAGCTGCTGAAACTGGATCGTGCAACAGGACAATGATCCCAAGCACAGCAGCAAATGTGCAACAGAATGGCTGAAAAAGAAATGAATCAGGGCAATGGCTCCAGAGCCAGAGCTCAACCTGATTGAAGTGGTGTTGTGGGACCTTAAGAGAGCTGTGAGGAAACGAATAGCTGCAAACCTCAATGAAGTGAAGCAATGCCATAAAAAAAAGATTGGGACAAAATTCCTTCTGTGAGAGACTGATAAAGTCACACAGAAGACGATTACTTTAAGTTAATGCTGCTAAAAGTGGTTCTTGGAGCTGTTGAATCATAGGGTCTAGTTAGTTTTTCACACGCTGTATTTTAACATTTCTTGGGCACATTTTTATATTTGTGAATGTGCCCAAACTTTTGACTGGCATTGCATGCGTCAACTAATTTTGAAAAATGAGCTAATAGTATTTAACAGTAAATGTCTACTTTATTTTCAAGAAAGTTGTATTTACTTAGGTTAATTATAAGGAAATGGGAGACTATGCTGTAGTTGCTTTTGATGTTGAGCTATTATGGTTTTTTTGACTGTCATATATTATAGCTGTGGATATTCATATTTAATAAAAAACAAAAAAAACAAACAATGTTTCAAATAATGAAGTTAGTGTATGTATTAAATAATCCGTCCAAAATACAAAAGCTCAACTTACAGACTTCTCTAAAAACTGAGTTTCAGTTTGTTGTACTCTTGGCTCTTTCTGATGTCACTGAGAGTGGATACCCCTGATATCTCAGACACATGGCTCTGACTGTGATCACAGAAGGTCCATCCACCTTCTGTCTAAACCTTTTACTGCTAAGGGGCAGCCAATCAGAAGAAAGCTGGCTGAAACGAAGGGCGGCCTTAAAGGAGAACTCATTGTGTATGTGTGTTGAGTCCTTGGTGGCCCTCAAGGTATCTATCTGCTGCCTAATAGCTCCTGCTCCTGTACTGACAGATGTAAATGAGTGCTGGCGCTATCCTGGCAGGCTGTGTGCCCAGACGTGCGAAAACACCCCAGGCTCCTACCACTGCTCATGCACAGCTGGCTTCTCCCTCGCATTCGATGACAAGAACTGTGAAGGTAAGCTAGACAGTTATTTTCCTTCCACATAATGAAAATTTAAATGCCGCCTTTTTTAGATGGACTGTCTTTTTTTCCTTGAAGAACCTAAATCACAGAGGTGGGCCTCTGGGGACATCATCATCAAAAGGCAAACGCAGGCCTTGCACAGACTTTGGAAATTAATATATTGATGGGAAAATGTTTATGTGTCCTTCGTAAGCCACTGTTATCAGTAAAGACTGTTTTCTTTTGGCATTTAATTTAGTATCCATCTCTGGGATAAGAGTAATAATAGTTTCCTGGTTCAGTTGCTGTCCATCGGTCATCAGCATGTTGAACATGCGACTCTGCTTCAAAGAGCAAAGGAGATCAGCAGCATGATTCACATTATGTTCAGCTTGTCTTAGCCATTACTGAAGGAACTCAATCAAGTTGTGAATGTTTCTGTTCCAAAGGTGAAACTTTGTATTCATCAAGCTTTTTAGAAAAAGCTTGTCTGAGGAACATCATTAGTTTTTGATTAGCAATTTTCAGATTAAAGTCTCTTGGAGAAATCACTAGAGATGCAAATGTGCTTGGGGAAGCAGTTTAACAGCAAATATCATTTGAACAGCCCTATATGAAGCTGAGCTAATGTGCAAAAAACAAATTCATTTCCAATCCAGCTCTCATAAATGATGTTTAGGTCACAGAATAATATTAAAAATACTAGAGTGGGATATATATAAACCAGCCAGTATTGCTTGCTACAGATATATTCGTATTGACATATGTATTATTCAACATGTATGCACCAGTAATTTTACTTTTCTTTATTTCTTATGAATAACATAAAGTAATGCAGATAAAAGATACATGGGCTAATTTAAACTTGCTGTCATTCCATAGTTTGACCAGCAGAGGGATTTCAACTCCAAGCCTCTCTGCACTGTCTGCAGCACATGTAGAAGAATAGCATCACACCAGAGCAGACAGTGGTGGGGAGTTAACCTGTGTCTTCATCATTCCCCCTTTTTAGTATAACTTCTAACATACAGTTTGCATGTTTGTGAAGAATATTAGTCGCTACTAAAAATCCAAGAGTGGTTGTGTAATAAAAAACAGGTGAGATATGCTGCAATTTGGAGTCTATAAGCATACACTGTGCTGTTGATTTTGATTTAATTCCTGCTTGAAATGTTCACGAAGAAGGACGTGTATTAATCCACTGCTGAAAATAGTTCCCAAAAACAGTTATTATTTATTCATTAGTTATTATTAATCTCTGTCTCTCTCCCCTCAGCCCCAACCGGTCATGGCAGATGACTGCCCCTCCCTGAGCCTGCTTGTGCTGGAGATTTCTTCCTGTTAAAAGGGAGTTTTTCCTTCCCACTGTCACCAAATGCTTGCTCATAGGGGGTTGTTTTGACTGATGGGTTTTCTGTTTTCTGTGTAACTATTGTAGGGTCTGTACCTTACAATATAAAGTGCCTTGAGGCAACTGTTCGTTGTGATTTTGTGCTATATAAATAAAATTGAATCAAATATTTAAAAAATACATAAGTAAACATGTTGTGTCTAATTTTAGAATTTGATTTTTTCTTTCCTGTGCTTAGATATAAATGAATGTGACCAAAAGCCTTGCAGCCAGGAGTGTGCCAACATCTATGGCTCATATCAGTGCTACTGTCGCCAGGGCTACTACCTGAAAGAGGATGGGCACACCTGTGAAGGTATTTTCTTTCAAGTTCACCATGCAGAGTTTGGTAGAGACACACACAGAGAGAAAGAGACCTCAGTACAATACAACATGCTGCTGTTCCTACAGAATATATGATTCATAGCTGACACATTAGTCATGAGAGTTCTGTAGGATAACCGTATTTCAGAGGTACACTCAGTTGCCATCTAATCAGGTACAAATGTATAATTAAAAAAATGCACAGCCATAAATTCAGTTATGATTTACACTGTTGGAGAGTTGTGAACCTCCGCTGTGTTAATATTATCCACAACCATACACACCATACACTGCAATTCAGGAGAGACCACAATTGTGGTGACACTGTAGTGTACTAGTTTATACATTTGCTTGGCAAGTTAGTGGTTGCTGGTTCAATTCCAGCTGGATTTTCAAGGCTTACACCCCCCCCCATGTTAGTATCAAAAAGACAATGTACTGGACACACTGCAAGTCCATCAAGTGACAAGAAAAATATGCTGCAACTCATGAATACATAGAGGACCTTTAAAATTAGACTTACAAACTGTCTTTCTCTTGCTGCTAGTATGAATGTATGAAAGTAGACAGGAGAAGCAATAGAAAAATAACCTACACAGGGCAGGGTTTTCTTGTATGCTTTCTGTCCAGGTTGTTTTTGCAAAACAGAAGGAACAGTTGATACTGATGTGATAAATTTGACAGAAAAGTGTCCAGTGAAGGTGAAGGTGGCTCATTTTGACTCACCTCAGTACTGCATTTCCGAGGAGGCTAAATAAAATCAAGTTAACATGGATTCATAATATATACACATATGCCAGCGATATGAGAAAGCCAAAGGATAAAAAAAAACACTACTGTACATTGTTCCTCAGTACTCAAGACCTTATCTGGAGGAGACTGTAGTTGATGTTCGACATGATGATTCAGTTTTTGTTTTGTCTTTTGTGACAGGGCCTCAAGGTGGTTTCTGCTGCTAATCACTCAGATAGGAAAACACAATCACACTAGCAAACACACACACACACAGATATAGAGGAAAAGTCCTACTCTCTTTGATCCTGCCTTTGGTCTCTCCTCACAGTGTTATAATTGCAATGATGAGACAATCATATGTGTTTTGAACAGATATTGACGAGTGCTCCCAGAGCATCGGGAACCTTTGTGCCTTCCAGTGTGTAAACACTGTCGGCAGCTATCAGTGTGCCTGCCCTCCTCATGGATATGTCATGGCTGCCAATGGACACACCTGCAGAGGTGAGGCCTCAAATAAAGATGTTGGACTTATGTATAAAATGCTTATTTTCTTGAGATACACGCAGGCAGAATTACCATATATATATATATATATATACTGCTAAATGGAGCATGTCTGTCAATGCTGTGATACCCCAATACTCATGTCTCCTCATTAGAAGAAACTTTCAAATGTTATAAAAGAGAATTAAAATAAAAGTGAAAAAGAACTTGTTAAAAAATGCAGCGGGTGCATTTATTGTGACTGTGCATAACAGTAGCACACGGCCCAAAAATCCTCATTCAGCTCAGAAGTTTTCAACTGGCTGTTAGACATTCATGGAAATTTTGTCTTGATATCACTCTTGTGGTGTGTTGACAGCAAACCTGATGGAAAGTTTTCCTGCATTTACATGTAGATGAAAATCTCTCTGTTTTAAATCCATTTCTCAGGTCATCCTTTTAATCTCTTAGAAATGACTACTTTTTGGTTGATTGATTTTGGTCAAAAGTGACAGGGTTAGTTCAATTTACTCAAGCCAATGATCTCAGGACACAAAAAACAGTGAATGCTCAACATTGCCGTCAGTGCCACCATGCTGCAACTGACTAAGTTGACTGAGGCCGGGCTGTTGGTGCAGATATGAATGTGCACGAGAGCACTGTCTCCGAACTGACTGCTTTTGATGGAAATGTCACTGGACACAGGCATTGAGATGAGGTGCTTCAACCTGTATTTGTGCCAGCACCCCACCTTGCAGCTGTTTCAGCCCGAAAGTGCCCACCCCCACACTAGAAGAGTAACATAGGTCTTTCAGGATAAGGAGCATAACCAGATATTTCCTTGGCCAGCATTTAGACTCGATCTGTTGCCTATTGAAGATGCCTGAACAAGCTTGGTCGACATATTCATCAGAGGTGACCATGACCAATGACCTCTCCACAGCTGCAGGCTGCACTCATCCAGGATTATGAGTAGATTCTCAACAACAGTGTTGGTCTATAAAATGTATTTAAAACACAAACTTCTACAAAAGGTTTGCTTCATGCTGGGTCACAAAAGTCTATGAGCTGAATTTCTCTTACTGAGAGCAGATTCCTTTGAAACCACCAGCAATTAGAAATGGGGGACAAGCTTATTGTTGCCATTTTCTCTGTTGATGAAGACGATATGATTCGGTTAAAAAAAAATAGCAAATAAGTGAAGCTTGAGTGTGGATTTTTTTTTAATTGTCTCACATATGAAGATGAATAATTTGGGATACAGTTTTATTGCCAAAACACAAAATGCTGGTATTTATTAAATTTATTGGCTCTTTTTTCCAGATATTGATGAGTGCACAACTGGCACCCACAACTGCTCCTATGGGCAGACCTGCTTCAACCTTCAGGGAGGCTTCAGGTGTCTCTCCTTCGACTGCCCTCACAACTACAAGAAAGTGTCAAACACGTGAGTCAAATTTATATTTTCTCCTCTGCTTAAGTTTTGCTTTTGTAGCTCAGAGTTGGATTTTTACTACATCAAACTATGCAGAGGCTCATTAGAAAAGCTGGGTATCATAAATTTCCTTTTTTTTTAGTTTTCTTTGTAAACAAGTCCAATGAAATTTGTTTTTGCAGTTTCCAGCTCCTTTAGGCCCCTTTACTTGTGTATATGGTTTCTGTCTAGATCCTCTCAGGCTGTGAAAACACTATACATCTATGTGCTTACAGTGCAGTTACAGAAGGGCCTTGTTAGCTGTGAGCTTGTTTAACTGAACATGATTCCCATCCGCGGTATGAAGAAGTCAGATGGCTTTGATCAGCTCGGTGCTTCCCAGAGTCGTCTCTGCAGCTCTCCCTGCTCCTGTTCAGTGGAGCGCAGAGCAGAGAGAGCTGCCTCCCCCCCCTCCACACACACACACACACACACAAACTCCCATCAGCACACAAGAGACGTCTTATCAATGTTACCTAGAGACACCTTATTACCCTCACTGTGACATCCCTTGGCTCCCCATGGAGACATCTTTCATTCATGAGCAGACTTGGCATCCATGGACAGACAGCTGAGATTAAAATGTCTTTTGCTTCGCCCATATTGTGTTTCTAGGCACTCTTGTCTTGATGGGAGCTGTGCAAATATTGTGGTGCACTACATCAAGGTTAACTCCAGCCTGTAAATTCTGATGTGTGATGGATAAACAGTCACAGAGCTTCAGATTGCACTGCGGGAAAAGACCTACATCCTTGAAAGGTTTCTGCCTTCCATTGGCACCCACTGTCCTCATCTATGTTATTATGGAATCCTTGCAGCAGGGGTCAGTGACGTGAAGCAGTACTGCATGCATTAATGCTGCATTTTTCACTAGCACTCCAATAGGATTGTAATCTAATGGGAAAACCGTGTGTGCTTTAAGAAGCAGATATAGAACATTATCAGTTTTTATCTGCTGCTCATATTTTAGATCACCACTCGTGAACCTAGCTGCAGCATGTACCTGTTTTGTTTTAATGGCCTGTGTCAAAAATAAGCTTCTTGAGAGCCCAGAGGCTGCTTTAGCTACTGATGTGGTCCATGGTGATAAACAAGAAACCATCAGTAGAAACTTTAAGGCATGTAGGATCTCTTCCTAATCACTTCGTATTCTTTTTCCACCTGTGCACTGCTGATGCCTTATCTAGAATTGTCTCTATAGGGTTTGAGTTAGCTCTATTTATTTAGAGCCAGTTCACAAGAACCATGTCAAGATGTTTTACTAGTGTATTGTAAAGGAAAGAGTATACACTATTGAGAGAGAACTCAGATGATAAGATGATCCTCTATGAGAAAGAACTTGGAAACAGTAGGGAGGAAGAACTCCCGTTTAAGAAGAAAAGAACATCAGAACCAGGCCCTGGGAGTGGCATTCATTTGCTGCAACCAATTGAGGGGTGAGGGGAAACAATAACAGTCATCTCAAAGTGCTTTACATTGTAAGGTAAAGACTTTACAATATTAGAGTGAGGATCCCAGTGATCAGTGGTCTGTGAGTGGGAAAGAGGAACTCTATTTGAACTGGAAAAAACAGGCTACATAATCTTTGAGTCATAAATCTAAAGATGTAAATAAGACCAGAAACCCATTAGATATGTAACTGATGTTTCTAGAGGAGCAACCTTAGGTCACTCATTAACATACCCCGGACTGGTTATACTGCTTATAATTGTGAAGCAAGAGCTCTTGAAAAACAGTCTTATCAGTGGCCCAATCAGTCACCCACTTGTGTATAGGAGGAACCTCTCGTTGGCTCGTGCTCTATTTGTGTGACCTTACATTTGACTAGAAGAGGAACTGATTTTCTGAAAAAGAAATATTAGATACAATTTTAATAAATTATCCAGATTAAAAAAACAATGAGTTGCAGAGTGTTGAGCTGCATGCCACCTGCAGTTTGGAATGAGCCACCAATATGGACAGTCAGATGGATTAATTCAGGATGCGTTTCAGATGGACAACTGAACAGCAGTAGTCTTAATTACCTACGCTAAGGAGGTTAGTTTTTTGGTAGCATTTGTGTGTGTGTGTGTGTCATTCTGTCTGTAAACATGATAGTTTGAAAGGTTTTTAATTAATTCTGATAAAACTTTGTAGGAGTGTAGAGTGGGGTCATGTTAACAATCCATTAAAACTTGGCTTACATCCACCACGGTCTTCAAGGCCAAATTCATGATTTATTGGTCAAAAATTGACAAAAAGCCTTAAAACTTAGATTCTATTATTCTTACAAGTGTGGTGTATATTGTGAACATATAAAAGGTACCGTATAACGATTTAAAATATTGTGTCACTTTTGACCTCTGACCCCTCCTTCAAGATTGATAGATTTATCTGAAGGTCAGAGTGATACTAATGCTATACAGTATAGAGCTATTTAAATCTATTATTTCTACTGTCATTGTTTGTATTCACAACATACAGGCATATAGGCAACAATATGATGACGTACCAGTCAAAAGTTTGGACACACTCAACCATTCATATGAACAAATGAAACAATGAAACAAAGTTTGGAGTGTGTCCAAACTTTTGAATGGTACTGTATGGGGATTCTAAATATCACATTATAATTTGCATCCAAATATCATGTCATATTTGACCTCTGACCCCACTGTTACATTTCACATCTGACCCCAAAGTGGGAAGCTGTAGCTGCAGTTTACTGTGCATGTACAGTAAACTGTAAATATAACGCAATGTTTTACTCATGGTGGCATTTTTAGAAAACCCCACAGGCTAAAATAGGATTATAAAGGTAGCTGAAGCTCAAGGCTGAGCTCCCTGCAGAGTTTGGACTTTGGAGTGCACAGATGATTTCTTATGGATCTATTAACACCTCAGTACACATAAAACTGTATTACTGACAAATTGTACATAAAGTATCAAAAGCACTTATTCTGCAGAAAAATGTTCCCATCAGTATCATATGAATTCATATTACTGCTGCAGATGTTTAAGGTTGAGCTCATTTTAAATAATTTATATTCTGTTTGATTCAATTCAGTTCAATTTTATTTATATAGCGCCAAATCACAACAAACAGTCACCTCAAGACAATTTATATTGTAAGGTAAAGACCACACAACAATTACAGAGAAAACAATCAAAACAACCCCCTATGAGCAAGCACTTGGCAACAGTGGGAAGGAATAACTTCCTTTTAACAAGAAGAAACCTCGGGCAGAACCAGGCTCAGGGAGGGGCAGCCATGTGCCACGACCAGTTGGGGCTTAATCTACAGTAATGCATCCTAGTCAATTACTGAGCTGAATTAACAGGCCTGAACAGTGTATGACATTGTTAACTGTCAAAGGGGATTAAAAATATCAATGAAAAATGGGGTGTGTTGGCAGAACAGCTGGTTAAACTTAGTAACATTTGGTCAACCAAGTTACTTCTCAGAGACACTAATCTGAAAGTGCTGTGGAGTCTGCACCTGTTCAGCTTGCCTGTTGTATTAAATCCTTCCCATAAAGACTTTCCATGCTAATGTGCTACAGCAGTTATTAAAAATTTTTTTTTTTCACACTACACTCTAACTCCTCTACATCGCACATTAACCAAGGTGGTTAGCAAGAGGAATTTTATCATATGATGGTAAATCACAGAGGGCTAATTTATTTGCTAATCTTACCTCTGTTTCCACACAAAGCACAATATTTAGACACACTACAGATTTCATTGGAATCAGAGGCAAGTAGAGTTAAGCTGCATACACACAGGTAGCAATTCATGAAGACCAGAAACCATTGAAAGTGAATGATATTTGGTGACTTCAAGCGAGGTGAAATAACTGCTGGCAGCATGAAGTGGGCAGTAAACTTCCAGGCGAATTATTGAAGAGACTACCAGTGAGAGTGAAGAATGCCATTGATTGACATATGACCTGCTAGTAAATACATTCGAGGGTCAGCTAGGAAACCAGAACCTGCAATGTCTGAAAGCAACCAGCTGGCGGCTCCAAAGCGATGCACAACAAGTGATTTGCTTCCGGTGTGTATGCAGCTTTAAGTCTGCTTCCAGAGACAATAGCTAACTACAGCCACAAGATGGCTGTAATTGAGAAAGTATGTAATTTAAAGGATGGAAGCAAACAGGAAGAAGTTTTATGACCAAGCGCTATATGAGATGAAGTTTTTAGATTTCTCTAGAAAAGTACTGCTTGCCTTTCTTGCCCTGACAGAACAAGACTGCAATACACTCAAACCATCTGCTTCCAAATCTTGTTTTGCTTATGTCTTCTTCTCTCCATCTTCCCTGGCTTATTTTCAGACGCTGTGAGCGGATCAGCTGTCCCACTAACTCCTTAGACTGTAAGAACTCTCCCTTGCGAATCACCTACTATCAGCTCACCTTCCAGACCAACATCATCATTCCAGCCCAGATCTTCAGAATCGGCCCATCCCCTGCCTACTCTGGAGATCATATTGTCATTGGCATCACAAAGGGTAATGAAGAGGGCTATTTCAGCACCCGCAAGCTGAACAGCTTCACAGGTGCTGTCTACCTGCAGAGAAAGGTCCGCGAACCCAAAGACTTCCAGATAGATGTGGAAATGAAGCTGCTGAGGCAGGGGACATTCACATCATTCCTGGCCAAGATTTACGTCTTCATAACACCCACCGCTATGTAATACCGAAGAGACAGACAGAGACTAGACATTTCGTATGGTGCTAAGCATTTTTGGCTTTCAGTTTTTTGTAATGCCTTTCAAAGAATCTTGTAGAATATTGCCAGAGATTTAACTATTCCTGTTTCGGCAGGCTTTCTGCTGTGACAATAGTGTTTCCTGAAAAACACTATTGTATTTCGGCTAGTATGTATGTATTTTTCTGCTTCACTCTTGCAAACATAACTTACTGTTTATACACTGCCAATATTAGTGTCTGTTCAACTGTTTGTATAGACTGGGGCTGGGCTGGTTTAGTGGTTTGTTTTCAGATTTACTCTTTTCAAAATGGCCTACCCATGAAAAACAGTTCTTGAAGAAACAAATAAAACTTTGCAGCCTGGTTTATGCGTACCATTTTCGCCCTCGTGAACGGTGGTGTAAACCAAAAGTGACACCACAACCTGTTGCACCATCGTTTTGGTGTTGTTTCAGCTTTAGTGCACCTCAGTATTTGTAACCTGTGGCATGACAGGGATTAAGGCACAAGTGTAATATTATGTTGGTTTTCTCCACCATTTCAATGATATACCAGTGCAGGAGCTTAGAGATTCTCAGCTTATAGAGAAAAAGAGACTTTCTGTAGAACATTTTGAGAAAAAGAAACTCCACAAATTCTTTACTTCCCATTTTTACTTCTTCCTATGTGGGGGTTGAAGTTGTTTTTTTTTGAGTGGCGACACCTGCCATTCAGGAGAAGAGTGCAGCGAGTCCAACACATCTTCAAGAACCAGTTTAAATGGTGTTGGGGTTTTGGTGGTGTGACAGTTTGTATGTAACAACCACTGCGGTCACCATAAACTAGGCATAATGGCCACTTTTCACTAATTGAGGTCCAAAACTGACAAAATTATTATGTTTTCAATAACCAATCATTTAGTTTTACTTGTGATAATAAAACAATTAAAGATATTTGTTTTAATATTGTATGTATATTTTACTTGACATTTTTTGTGATTTGGCATAATTTTAATATTTCACTTTTTTATTTCTCATGTTAATTATAATGTGAGAGAAATATCCATGCATCTATGTCCAGGCCAAGAATTTGTTCAAAGTGGGATTCTTAGAGTTTTGTCAGTAAAGAAAAAATCTGGTCTATTTCAACTTGATTTATTTCCCCATTATATTAGTAATTGTGCCTCTAAGGGCATCTAATTCACCAATAAATAAATAATAAAAATAAAAGAAACAAAAAATGTCAGGATAAAAATGCAAGCTTCCTTAAATTTTGTAAGTATTTTTCCCATAGAATTTAACTACCAACTATTAAAGGGAAATTAAACAGAATTTTTGTTATTTTATCATTTTAATATTTTAAATTTCAGATATATCTTCTTCCATCTCATAGTATTATACAAGCAAAATAATTTATTGATCTAATCGGTTCTGTTATGGGTTTTTTTTTGTTTTGTTTTGTTTTGTTTTGTTTTGTTTTGTTTTTTTGGGGGGGGTATTTTCTCAGTTTTGGACCTCCATATCATTGCTTAATTTTTGATGTAGCTAGGCACACATTTTTCAAATTTTCTCAGTCTGTGGTGTTAATTATTTTTTAAATATGTGATCTGATCAAATGCCACTGTTGAAATTCATTTCAAAACCCGAAAAAGCAGTGATGTCTTTCCAGCACTGACAGTATTATTGTATGGGATGTTACTGTTGATCACTTCATTGTTACATGTTATACCTTTTCATTTATAATGGGATACAGCTTTTTATTTTACTGTGTAATTGTCTCAGGGTAAAAAAAAAAATCTCATTATCTTTTACACATTAGACAATTTCCTGTGTGATATGCAGGAATGAATCAGTCTGCTGCTGTAAATGCAGGCTCGCCTCACACAACATGTACAGCTTCACATAACATTTGTATCTGTAAACTGACCAATAACTCATGTCAAACTGTTGTCATTTGCTCAATAAAAGGGCACAGTGTCGGTGCATTTGTCCACATCAAAAACACCATCACATGCTGCGCACTGGGTCCATACCATTGCTTCTATTCTTAACAGTGAACCAACATCCCCATCTACTGGTGTCAGAAGGCTTTACCATTAACACACTACCAATAAAGTCAATGAATAATCATTTATTTTTGCTTAAGTGTAGCCAGATTTTAATTACATGTTATTAAGAAGGGGGGGGAGCTGTGTCACACTCACTGAGCACTTCTTATCTAAAATGTTTTTATCATTTCTTCCACTGCTACACAAAGCAGTCGGTGTTCCACCCTGTGGAATTCCCACCCGGAAAATGTTTGTACTTATCCTATTAATACATCCCAATAGATGGCTTTTCAACTGGAAACTAGAGGGTGGGGTCACACTATAAAATAAACACCACAGTTTGGCTGAAGGGAGGTTTACAGAAGAATAACACTGATATTTTAGGGCTGTAGATACTTGGTGACATAAACTGTCAGAAGAGCTTTGCACTGCATCGCAATAAATTATTCTAAAGGACTAATGAACATCAGTTTCCAAAGATAATCCAACATTTAGATTAAAATGTAAACAGTTTGATGTAAATCTGATCTCAAACTTTCTCAGAAATATGATTTATCAGGAAAAACATTAATTAATGATAAAAACTATGTACAGTATATACATGTATTGTTCTGTGACCATTTGAGGGCAGCAGAAGGAACTGCAAATAACACTAGAGTGCATACTTCGAAGAGTGTTAGATACACATAGCTAGTAGATACTGTTTTCTTTAGGAGCTCCTGAGAAAAATATCTTTTCTTGAGCTGCTAAATGCTCCACTGCGCAGCCAGCTAAGAGCTACACAAAATGTTGAGGTCTCATCATTATTAAAGTTTATGTATTGGTTTTTATTTCAAATTTTATTTCCATCTCAGATGCTTTATATTCTGTTGGTCAGTGTATCCACTATTGTTATCCAGCTGTAAGTTTCTGTTGTTGATGCCCAGTTTTCAGTTTTATTGTAAACAACAAATATCAAAACTAGCAAAGAAATATAAAATCCTCTCCTCCTACTGGATTCCATCACCTTCACATGTATCAATAATAATGTATGTAGAAGTGGAATATAAGGTAAAGCTCCCTGAATCTATTAACAAATTAAAGCATTTAATGGTTGTAAGAGTGCAGTGAGGAATCAGTGCATCACTGTAGTTTTTGTGATTAGATGATACAAAGCTTGTTCAGGAAACTGCTCAGCCAGTACAGCAGTGATACTGGTGTGCACTGGGTGGCCTCTTTCCTCTCTGCTGAAGCTCAAACACATCCGGCTATTGAGGCGGCATCCCACACATGTGGGGGTGTGATCTCTGATTATCTGTCTCAGCTTCAAAGGGTTATCAAGACAACTAAAAATATGTGGCAAAGACCCACCTTGTTACTGTAACATGAGAACAACCAGATCTCCACACATAAAGCTGAGGCTGTGCTGGATGAAAGGGTCAAACACAGGACTTTCACCCATGAGACTGCGGTTTGTGTCACATGTGAAACCTAATGCAAATGTAGAATTCCTACTTTTAGATGTAATGGGCTTATTACTTCCAGTGTAATAATAATATGGGGTACACTGGTTATGATGCTGCATGAAAAATACCAAAACAGAAAATCAGATCCTTCCAGTGGTGTCAGACACGAAGCTGTTAGCAGCAGTTCCCATTAAATCCTGGAAGTTGCGAGTTGGAGATCAAACTTGTTCCAGCAAATATTCAGTCATGGTTTGTAACTGCAGTCAGCAGGTACTCAAGCACAAGTGATCCAGCTGTCTGGCCCCAGCTTTGAGCTCATCAAAGGGTTGAGAGGAAAATTTCAAACAATACTGTTTGTTCAGTATCAAATATCAGCATTTATGTTTATTTATCTGTGCTGGCTTTTGCTGCAACTACTCAGTTCAAGTACAGCTTTTAAATGCAAAATTATTAGTAATAATGATTCAGTGATTAATTAGTAGTTTTAACAAAAAAAAAAAAACAGCTTTTCAGCCAATGTGCTCTACCTGAAGATTTATGGTACAAACCCATGTATGGTTTGTAATGGTTATAGTCCAGCAGATACTGGCTGGCATACTTGAGTGTGCACTTCGAGTTCATTTAACTGCCCCCAAGACTGAAGCTAGATGAAGCGTCTGGAAAGAACACCGCCTCTGCTTCATCCTCTAGTCAGAGCCGAGTCCCACTGTCTTTACATCTCAATTAAAGATCAAAGCCAGTGAGCTGGCCTAGATGTTCCAGATCAGGGTCACTGGTCACCTTCTGAAACACACTGCTTTCATTTCATTGCCCAGGCTCTGATGTGCTTTTATTAGTCTTTTACTGATGTGGTCCTCTGCAGGCAGTTTTCATAAAAGTAAAAAAAACATTTTAACAGTTATATTCAAAATATGAATTTATGAAAATAAAACTTTGGAATTACACAAATGAACTTGTTTTAACACATGTCTGCTCTTTTCCAGTGATAACCATGATCAATTTAATTGGATTCTCTGGCATTAATATGTATTTCTTAATATTTGTAGGGAACATGAAGTGCAAAAAAATATATATATATTATATTGGACATTTCACAGATTCTTTATTATTCAATGCAATGCAATTCAATTTTATTTATATAGCGCCAGATCACAACAAACAGTCACTTCAAGGCGCTTTGTATTGTGGGTAAAGACCCTACAATAATATAGAGAAAACCCAACGGTCAAAACGACCCCCTGTGAGCAAGCGTTTGGCGACAGTGGGAAGGAAAAACTCTGAGGGGAGAGAGATAGGACAAAAGACATGCTGTGGAAGAGAGCCAGAGATTAACAATAACTAATGATTAAATACAGAGTGAAGTATAAACAAGTAAATAAGGTGAATGAAAAGAAACAGTGCATTATGGGAACCCCCAGCAGCCTAGGCCTATAGCAACCTAATCTATAAGCCTAATCTTAAAAATAGAGAGGGTATCTGTCTCCAAAATCCAAGCTGGGAGCTGGTTCCACTGAAGAGGGGCCTGAAAGCTGAAGGCTCTGCCTCCCATTCTACCCTTAAGTATTCTAGGAACCACACTCTTACAGCAGCTGGTATTCCCAGGTGGTCTCCCATTCAACTACTATCCAGGCCCGACCCTGCTTAGTTTCTGATATCAGAGGAGATCAGGTGAGTTCAGGGTGGTATGGCTGTAAACCGTATGTATTAACACTGAAAATCTTTGCTGTAAATTATGCAATTGTGCATCATAGTGTTACAGTCCAGGGAATGTGGGTGAATAATGGGTTGGAACAAATAGAGGGTCTATCCTAGCTGGACAAAGTAAAAATTGGTTTAATGATAATCCTAAATGTCAGGAACACAACCCATGGAAAGTGGATTGTAGTAAACCTAAAACAGGCTTTGATAGAGTTAATAGAACCTTTAGTCTTCATTTAGAAGATCAGAGTTTGAGCTGTGGGCATTTAACAACAAGGCTACACCATCAAGTGGAAAGCGCTCTTATAATTTACATTTACACGATCTAGGCCGCTGGTCAGTTAGGTTGTTCATTTTCATGAACAGTCAGATGGTGCATTGCCATGAATTGTAGAATAGTATTATCCAGTAATAGCTTTCATAACGGATGTTCCATGCCATTACCTACTCTGCAGGAAATGGCAGAGGCGCTGAATTACCTTTCCTTGGTTTTTAGAAAAATGAGCAAGATCCTTCCATGTTACTTCACTCAGTTAGGACTTCCTGAGTAAAACAGACTATTAAACATCATCCAACGGCTTGCACCTCAGACGGGGAGAAAGCAGGACATGCCCACACAGCATAACACAGTAGGTCTACTAGGGCCACAACACAGAGCATCAACTGCATTTGGCACGAGGGAACAGATATCAGGTAAACAGGTGAAATGGCATTAAGTGTGGTTCTTCGTTGCCTTTTTAAACTTCTTTATAGATTTTTCAAGCTATATTTTAATGTGTTTTATTAAATTGTCATGGTCCTGGCCATTGGCCCAGTGTTTTGAGTTCTTTTAGAGAAGTTCTGTTTTTGTTGTATTTTGTAGTTGTGTTTTCTTAAGAGTTCCTCACAGTTTAGATGCTCGGTTTGTTATTGTTTGGGTGTTCTGTTATTAGTTATTTGTATGTTATTCTGGTTTCCCTTTGTTCTGGTCTTCCCCGTGTTTCTGTCTTGGCCGTTTTCTGTGTTCCTGTTGTTTCCTTGTGTGGTGGGTTTAGGTCTTTGTGTTTAGTCTGTTTAGTCTTGTTTCCTCTGTGTTTTTAAGTTTCATTTTTTACCTGTTGTTCCCTGCTGTCTCCACGTGCCTTGATTACCTAGTTTATTTAAGGTCTCAGTGTTGTTTAGTTCTTTGTTGCGTTGTCATCTGTGTTCCTCTCAGCTCTATATTCCCTTGTTTAGTGCTATTTCTCCCAGGCTTGGTACTTTGTCCTTTTCAGCCTTGGTTGAGATTTAGTATTTTGAGTTTAGCTCCGCCTCATGCATCCTGCATTTTGGGTCCACCCCTTCCTACCACACAGCCTAACCATGACATAAATGGGAACAGGAGCCTTAACACCAGGATGTTACTGTCACATGGGTTACTTGGATTATTAGTTTTAGTTATTAGTGATCTACTGGAATTTTTCCTGGACAACCATCTCTGGGGTTTGCAGAGAATGATCTAAAAAAGAGAAAATATCCAGTGAGCGGCTGGATGATCACTGCCTTATTGATACCAGAGGTTAGAGGAGAATGGTCAGACTGCTTAAAGATAGGAAGGCAACGGTAACTTAAATAACCACTGATTACAAGTAAGCTATTCAGAAGAGCATCACTGAATGTATAACGCAACAATCCTTGAAGCAGACAGGGTACAGCAGCAGAAGACCACACTCGGTGCCACTCCTCAAAATTTGACAATAAAAGATTGAAAAATCATTGCCTTGTCTCATGAGTCTCAATTTCTACTTTAATACTATCTTTCTTCTTCCTTTATTCTCTGGTAAATTTTGAATTGTACCACTTTTCACAGAGTTGCCCGAATTATAGAGATACCTGATAGCTCAGGTGAGGTGCTGAATTCATCCAGAGGAGGCTGCTTCATTACCGTCTGTGTTACAGTTGGCCTGTAGGATGTACAGGTGTCATGGTGCATGAGCGGACCGTGTGGCTTACATGTGGAGGTGAAGAACCAGAAGCAGGACTTAGGAACTGGCAGTTATAATGAATGAATACTAGGTAATAGGCAACAGGTGAGGAGCACAGCTGAACACAATCACAAAAATGAGACAAGGAAGTAAAGTTAAACACAGAGCAGAAGAGACAAAAACTGACAAAGTAAAACAGGAAACAGACACTGGACAAAAAGGGCCTTTATCCAGGAAGATCCGCTACGCTCAAGAATGATCTGTGGCAGATCCAACTTTCTGGATCTGTCACGTATCCATAATGTTTCCGGAGAGAGATACAGGAAGATCTGATCTGTCACAGATGTTTAAATTGATATTATCCAGATATTATATGGATATGCAATGGATGTTCATTCACAGTTTGGATTTTTCAGGGTCCAATCTTGTCCGTTTACAGAGAAATCTCAAAATGTATCTGTCAAAGATTCGGTGCAAATTTGTTGGGATATTGTCCGTATCTGTGACGGATACAGAGGTGTCATACCTCAGATAGTACCGTATTTTAGGGCTTTTATTCCAGTGAGATCCCACACCACAATCCCCCCTCAACCAAATTTTACACTTGGCACAGTGCAGTCAGACAAGTACCGTTCTCCTGGCAACCGCTAAATCCAGACTCATCCAATGGATTGCCAGATGGAGAAGCGTGATTCATCACTCCAAATGATGTTTCCACCACTCTAGAATCCAGTGGTGGTGTGCTTTACACCGCTGCATTGTGCTTGGTAATGTAAGGCTTGAATGCAGCTGCTCGGTCATGGAAACCCATTCCATGACGCTCTCTACGTGCTGTTCTTGAGCTAATCTGAAGGCCACATGAAGTTTGGAGGCCTGTAGCGATGTAATAATGTAATGATGACTCTGATGACGCTGCAGAAAGTTGGCGATCTCTGCGCACTACGCGCCTCAGCATCCACTGACCCCGTTCTGTGATTTTACGTGACCTAGCACTTTGTGGCTGAGTTGCTGACGCTCCCAATCACTTCCACTTTGTTATAATCCCACTAACAGTTGATTGTGGAATATTTAGTAGTGAAGAAATTTCAGGACTGATCTTGCTGCACAGGTGGCAGCCTTTCACGGTACCACGCTGGGATTCACTGAGCTCCTGAGAGCAACCCGTTCTCTCATAGATGTTTGTAGAAGCAGTCTGCATGCCTAGGTGCTTGGATTATACACCTGTGGCCATGGAAGTGACTGGAACACCTGAATTTAATGATTTGTATGGGTGAGTGAATACTTTTGGCAATTAGTGTATTTCAGCATTGTATATTACAGACATAGGTATATTTATTATATATTACAAACAGTGATTTGTGGTGTTACAGAGTTGTATGAATGCACTTGTGTTCATTATGTACCAATCTTTACAGTTTAGCTGAAAATCTCAAACACTGCAAATCCATCAGCTCACTTTAAAATTTATCTTGATTGCTTGCGTGCAACGTGTATTATGGCTCCTCTATGGTGCCCTGAAAGGGAATCTTCTACAAATACAAGAGGCCACCTGAAAAAATAATTGCCAGTGGGCCAGATTTATTAACACTGAACCAGAGAAAAACCCTCTTTTGGCATTAAAAAGCCACTGCCTGGGCTGAGCTTATTGCATATTTGTAGGAGTTTTCCCTTCATAGAACAAAATCTTGGGAGAATTTTTAAATCAATACGCAAATGTGATTTACTAAAGTTTGCAGCATGTAATCCTCAACCTCCTTTCATTGACCTGAAGTGCCACGCTGTTTTCAGAAAGAAATGTTTGTGCTTACACTCTATTATTTTTGTTAAGCCGTCCCTCACTCCCTCATCAGGTTTACTTCTTTTTGGCCCACTAATTCACTGTGCTCTTGGCAGGTAATTATTCACATTAACTGACTCCATATTTGTATATAAATTAGGGCACTGTTAGTAGATCAACCAAAGAACCTTCCATTCCCAGTGTGTATATTATTACGAATGCATCATAATGCTGACTAGCGTCATGGCTTTCATTCACAAAAATGACACTGCACCTCTGTGTTAAACCCGACTGTTATAATGGGCCCTAAATATCATGATGACAGCTTTGACCACTAATCCACAAATTTTGTCTTTATTAACTTTCTTGCATGAACTTCTCTTAAAGTGACAACTGAATTTCAATCGATTAAGCTAAGTGTGAACATTTTATTTCCTCACCTGGAAAAAAAAAAGTGGGCAGAACGTCACTCTGGTGCATTCCAGCATCACTACACCTCTGACACCATCCTGCCTTGGATCAGCAGTTCAGGCTGCTGCTGGTGATGATGTAATGGTGTGGGGAATATTTTCTCTCAACACTTTGGGACCCTTGGTACTAACTGAGCATTGGTTAAATGCTACAACCTACTCTGAGTATTGTTCCTGACATCCAGTATGCAAAGAATAAAGTGTCCAGTGAGTGTAGAAATGATACAAATCCACATGCATTTATACATGTCAGCATGCTTATTTCTGTTTCTTTTCTTTTGACGATATTTAAAATGTGCGTATTATCATGTTAATTAAAGCAGAGATTGCAACTGTCTCCTGTTGGTTGTTTTTTCTGTAAGTTTTTTTGTCCTTACTGTTTATTTGGTTAAAGTACAGCCATTTGGTTTTTGTATATGAATGTTTGTGACATTCATTTCTTGTTTGCTTATGTCTGCCACTTACCAACCAGATTACATGTAGATTTAGAATGACATTTCTCTTTGTATGTGAAAATATGAATTCATGGACACATCAGTGAAAGCCTGAGCTTTGGGGGTGCTCTAAAACTTCTAAAACTGTGCAGTTAGCCAACAACAGGGGGCAGCAGACTACATCAGTCTGTCAGCATGCTGCTGAAAGAATGTTCACTTGCACAATATCCTTGCGTAACTTGTCTGTGCATCAGCACATCAAATGCATACCTACATTTTCCATTCCAGCACATGTTAGCACAAACACATTCCCATTCTTCACACAGGGGCTTCCTCACTGCACAACCACACCACTGATTCCATTTAACTGCTGTGCTCAATCCTACTCCCAATCATCATGTGAGCTATCAGTGGGCGGTTATCATGTGTGAAATCTTGAGTAAGCTTTTCCATAGATAGATGTGATGCATTTCTTCCAAAGCAGAGAACTCCATCTGTGACAGATCTGCCAGGCCAGGCTTCCTCCGGGAGCTAGTTAAATGGTGCCTTTGATTGGCTGATTATACACTATTCATCTTCTTCTTTGGCTAATCACAGAGAAAATAATGTTCTCTTTATCGCACTGTGCCAGTGTGTGTGAGGCCCGTGTTTGCCTCATAAAACCCACTGAAAAATCAAAGAGCTTCAGTCTGCATAAGATCCTCGTTTTGTTTACCACGCACCCTACCTTGTCTGCACACTCACGATTAGTCATACTTATCAGAACCTTCCTGGCTTTAATGTGTTTTGGAATATTACTGATTGTGACAGCCTGATTCTTATTTTGATTGATTCCTTGTTGTCATAAACGCAATAATGAAGAAATGCTGTTTCAAGTGATACAATATTTTTCTTGGAAAGGCTCCTTATAAAAAATTCCCCCCTCAGTTTTACCATAATTTCTCCCACTGCTTTGCTTAATTGTGTGGTACATTTGGAAACATGCACAGATTGGAAACACAATTGTATGAAAAAATAACTACATATAAAAATAAATAAATACAAAATATAAGCTTTCTGATTTAAACAGCAAACACCAGTGTTTGTTTGTTTGTTTGTTTGTTTGTTTGTTTGTTTGTTTTTCATACTCTCCTGCTACTGCATGCTGATGTTCAGGTTGTCACAGTAAGATTTGATTTTATTGATTATCAACAATAAATACAAGAAAAAGTTTTGACATTTGTGGATTTAATGACAATAAATTAATACATTTCTTAATACATCCAGTCCAAATTATTAGTTCATGTGTATTAAGCCTCCATCACAAAACTGTTTGTTTTTGCCGTTTTAAAATTATCCATAATGTGTGATCTGTGAATCACCACTTTATTATGGCGGAGGGGTTTGAATACCCACATGATCCAAAGAGTTATGTTGCTATGTTGTCACCAGTTCTGCTCATAACACTATGGATAAAATTTCTAGGCACAGCCAAGCAGTGAAGGGGTTCTGCTTTGGTAGTCTCAGGATCCCGTCTCTACTCTTTGCAGATGATATTGTTCTTTTGAACTTATCAAGCAATGACTTCCAGCATGCACTATGGCAGTTTGCAGCCAAGTGTGAAGTGGCAGAGATGAGAATAAGCACCTCCAAGTCTGAGACAATGGTCCTCAGCCAGAAAAGGGTGGAGTACTCACTCCTGTGTGCAGGAGACCCTGTACCGGGCTGTTGTGGTAAAGCAAAAGCCAAGTATGGATGCAAAGCTCTTGATTTACCAGTCTACATTCCTACTCTCATCTATGGCCACAAGCTCTGGCTAGTGACCAAAAGAATGAGATCATGGATGCAAGTGGAAAAAACAAGCTTCCTCCCAAAGTTGGCTGTGCTCTACCTTACAGATAGGGTGAGGATCTTGATCATTCATAAAGGACTCAGAGTAGAGCTGGTATTCCTCCACATCAAAAGAAGCAAGCTGAGGTGGTTTAGGTATCTGACCAGGGTGCCTCCTGGATGCCTCCTAGGTGAGGTTATTTCAGGCATGTCCTGCAAGCAGGAGGCCCCGGGACCCACAGGAGACCAAGGACACACTGGAGAGATTATGTCTCTCAGCTGTCTTGGGAATGTCTCCAGTATCTCCCCAGATGAGCTCTAGGAGGTGGCCAGGAAGAAGGACATCTCGTCTTTGCTTGGACTGCTACTCCGGCGACCTGAACCTAGATAAGCAGCAGAAAATGGAGGAATGTATGTGGTGGATCAGTATCTTTTGATCCACCAACTTTAATGTTTCAGATTTCAGTTTAAAGATTAATCTCTTGACATCTCCCCATGCCACTGGCAAACTAAAGTTGCCAACTAGGATTGTTAGATTGAAATACTTCATCAGCTACAATACCTACTGCTAGCATAACACACCTGTACGCCTAATTAAATTGTCAAATTAGAGGCACAGTGGTTAGTAGATTAGTAAGAGACAAGAAGTTTTTGTGTTGATGTTAGTGCCAGAGAAGGTTTGGAGCTCTACAGTTATTGAGTCAGCAGAGTACTGCCAACTTTATGCACCTCAGCACTTTATGCGGTCTGCCACTTGGCGGCTGAGTTGTTTCGATTCCTTAATGCTTCCATGTTGCAATAATACCACTTACAGCCGCTAGAATATCTATGATGGAAGAAATTTCACAAACTGACTTTGTGCAATAATGGCCTCTTATTACAGTTAAAAGCCCAAATTCAGTGAACACTTGAATGACCCATTTTTTCAGGATAGACAGACAGACTGCATGGCCAGGTGCTTGACTTTAAACACCTGATTCCATATGAGTAAAAAATTCTGAAGTGTGTTTCAGGGCTAATAGCTTTACCCCAAACAAAGGAAATTACTCTCTGAAAGTTCTGGATCTATCAGTACTAGACAAGGATGATAGTGTCTTCCCATTGTTTTACTATACACTTCACTTTAAAAAAATAAATAAATAAAATGCAACTGTAAATTGTATTCTCTGTGATCAATTTATATAAAGGGTGACATTCAGTGTGCCTCTAAGACCATCAAACTTTTATATGACTAATACAGCTCACCTGTTCCTGGGGAAACACAAATTACAGTGCACCAGAGGAAAGGTTTTTGTACATTAGCTTTTTGGAAATTAGAGCAAGCCAAGATTGCAGATACAACTTTAAAAAGTGGTCTAAGGGAGATATGCTTTATATATTTCACATTAGAGCTTGTTGTTGCATTGCTGCTTACCTCCATATTTAGATTTTAGAGAAGCATTGAGTGTGCAGTGCACAGTGGTGCCTGGAAGATTGGAGCATTCCCAGTGCAAACACTTAAGTGCTCTTAGTGGTGCCTGTTTAAAAGGTTGAAATCATAGCAGCAATTGAGGAAACAGCAGTGATAACAATCAGCAACACTCAGCAAAATCTTTCTAACAAATTATGGTTATTATTATGTGCAAGAAGCCAATGAATTCCTGAATGCACCCTTAAATATAAAATATTCTGATATTTACTTTATGAGCATTTCTTGCTGATAAGAGTCTAACAAGTTAAACCCTTTAGGTTAACTGATCACCTATCGTTTGAACCAAGAGAAATGAGTCAAAGTGCATAAAGTACAGTGATATATATGACCAGAGGAAAGAGGAGACTTTCCCTAACATACCAAGCACTGACTTTCCCTAGGGCACTGACAGTAGAAGGAGGGCAAAAAGCTTGAAAGCTCACTTTATCATGTCTTAACATAGTTGTTTCCGGCCTGCAGGGAAGGTGGCTGACATGTAACTCATCATTGTTTGGTTCAGTTTTTTTGAACAAGACTGTTCCATGAAAGAAAAATTCCACGTAGAGATCCATTTTCAAATAGATGAAACTTGTTTTTCCAAGTATAATTACAGCTTTTTATTCAGGACTCAATCTGACAGTTTAAGGTACTGCATGAGAAAAAAACATACTAATGTTTTACATTTTGGCAAAAAGCTTGTGAATATGCTTTGTTAATATTGAAAGTTGCAAATACAGCTTAAAAATATGAAAGAAATCCCCCACTCGCCCTGTGGGAGGTTTTTGTCCTCCAAGCTCGAGTCCTCTACCAAAGGCCTGGGAGCTTGAGGGTCCTGCTCAGTATCTTAGCTGTTCCTAGGACTGCGCTTTTCTGGACAGACATTTCGGATGTCGTTCCTGGAACCAGCTGGAGCCACTCTCCCAGTTTGGGGGGGGTCACTGCCCTGAGTGTTCCAATTACCACGAGGATCACTGTATCCCATTTTGACCTTATGACTTCCAGGTCATACTCAGCACAGATGTATACTATGCCAGCCACTTGGTAATGGCGTTCCATGTATGCCCTGCAGGCTAGCGTCTTGCACCCAGCTGTTACGTGCTGGATTGTCTCAGGTGTATCTGCGCCCAGCCTGCACCTGGGGTCTTGCCTGGTGTGGTAGACCCCAGCCTCTATCGATCTTGCGCTTAGAGCTTGTTCATGTGCTGCCATGTTTGGTGCCTCTGTGCTGTCTTTCAGTCCAGCTTTGTCCAGCCATTGGTAGGATTTTTTTATATCAGCCACTTCTTCTATCTGCCAGTGGTACATGACATGCAGAGGCCTGTCCTTCCATGATGGTTCCGCTTCTTGATCCTTTTCTTTCTCGGGTTTCTGCTCAGAATTTAGAGTGCATCCTAGCACAGAAACAGCACTAGTGTCTGTGCTTGTCATGCTCCTCAGTGCAGCATTTAATACTGTTGACCACAATATTTTACTACAGAGATTGGGGACACATAATTGGTATTATAGGTACTCTACTGCAGTGGTTTGAATCATCTCAGTCTGATAGATTCTAATTTGTTCATGTAAATGGAGAGTCTTCTTCACACATTAAAGTTAATTATGGAGTTCCACAAGGTTCTGTGCTAAGACCAATTCTATTTACATTATATGTGCTTCCCTTAGGCAATATTATTCAATAACACTGCATACATTTTAATTTCTATGCAAAATACAAATCAACTAGTTAATCTCAAGTTGCTCTAAAAGCTTATCAGGTGACCCTGAACCATCCCTTACTTTATGCTGCAGTCGGCTTAGGCTGCTTGAGGGCTTTTCATGATACACTAAATGTTTCTTCTTCACTCATCACTTTTCACTGTGTTTATCACCTCTACTGCATTTAAATATTAGTAATTATTAAACTCTGACTCTCTCTCTCGTAGTTTGTCCAGTCTTTCTCCTCACCCCCACCTGGTCGCAGTGAATGGCTGTCCATCCCTGAGCCTGGTTCTATCAGGTTCCTTCCTGTTAAAATGAAATTTTCCCTTCCCACTGTCGCCACATAATTGCTCACTAGGGGTCTTCTGATTGTTGGGGTTTTCTCTGTATTATTGTAGGGTCTTTACCCTACAATATAAAGCACCTTGATACAACTGTTGTTGTGAATTGGCACTAAATAAATAAAATTAAATTCAATTTAAAATCATTGTGATCTGAGATGTGGACTCTCCCCTTTGTGAAATGACTTTACACAACGCAAGGAGCCTTAGGGATTTACTTAAAAAAAGAATCAGAACTTATAGAATAGTACAGTTGTGAAGCAACCATGTATGTGTCCATTTAGGTCAGTGCATTGTATCAAATGAACTGTCTGCCTCAAAGGAAAGATGGATCTTTTCCTTTCAAGTGAGGTAATGAAGTTCAGAGCTGAGTGCTGTTTTTGAAGTTGTCCACCAGTGTGTTTGTTGAGGCTGGGTGGGTTTGCCTCTGAGTCAGCTCAGGTGCCACAGGTCAGCTACAATGAGGGTCTGTCTGACAGTGCGGCCCTTTGATGCTGGAACAGGTACGCTGAGCTGCTTTGATCCACGGGTCAGCTGAATCACCCACAGGTCATTCCGTAACTGTGATCATAAGGCTCAAAGCTACACTCCAAATAATATCTCAGTCTCAAGAGGCAAAGTATTACCATCCACAGAAAAACTGTCTTTTGAGATTTTTGGCACAATTTGATAGTTTTCACCATTTGTCACTTGGTTTTACTTCATATAAACTACTGTCTTTGCGAATTTAAAGACTTTTTTAATTCACATGTTATATATTAGTAAGATATGATTCATTCATTCATAGATGTGCTTTGTGTTTCAATGGCTTCTAGCACAAGACATATCTACCCAACAGGAAACTGACTTATCTTGTCTAATCTAATCACAATCTTGTTTTACCCTCACTTCAAGAAACAATACAACACACCCCTCATTTTTGTGCTGCTATGGGTACAGTCTGCTGGTTTTGATCCTACTGTGTTTGGCACCTTGAATTTAGTCTGCTCTGCCTCTATGCTCATATACATAGTGGTGCACAGACATTTCAGGGGCAGGTGCACACAAATATTTTATTTTTATTTAAGTTACACACAGTAGCATACATTTTACTTGCATAATTGCTAAGGTAATGGCTTAATCTTCCTCATCCTCCAAACTGCTAAATGGCCTAATCCAGGACAGAAGAGAGTTGCTACCATCAGCTGCACGCTGTAGTTATCTTGTTCTCTGTTTTCTTAACCTGTCATTTCTTTGACATTCTGCTGAAGTTGACAAATGCAAAATCAATATTGGACATGATAATTAATGGTTAATCTGTATTAAAATAATGCATATTATTTAAGGTAAAGAAAAGTGATATAACTAAGTCACTGACACTTGGAGCTGACTTGGTGCGCAAATTATCCAAACTAGTCAGGACATCACATATAAACTGACTCATCATCTCTGGCTATCTCTGTTGTTTTTCGCTGCAGCAGGTCATACTCACACACAAACAAAACACGCTGCTACTCATGTGTCACGGACTCGCTCACAAACTTTGACATATTCTTTCATCTTGCTTGTAGTCCACTCATAGAATGCTCCTCATGGACACCTAGGTTCAGTTGCACTTACACTACAACTGGATGTGTGTACTAGATTTTCATCTGACACAGCATGCTTATGAGTTCATAATAATCCAACAGATTCTCAACTACTCCCATATGCAATGAAAATTATGAAAAATCCAGTCATGGTCTCCAGGTCCTTAACCCAGAGCTTTGAGTTTTGTGGGTTTATGATTTCTTTTGGTTTTGTGAATGGGTTATTTATAGTATTTTGAGTTTGTTTCCTTGTTGGTATTCCCTGTTTGGTTTCACCATGGTTGTGTTCTCAAGTTTTGTTAGTATTAGTTTCACCTTTCTTTGCAGTCTTGTTTCTGTTTGTAGTGATTGTTATTTTGATTCCAGGAGTTTCAGTTTTTCTCTGCCTTCCCTGTGTTTCCAGTGAAATCTCCATCTGTGTAAGATTTCCCTTGTTTGTCACTTCTTGATAGTCTCTTTTCTCATGTACCTTATATTGAGTTTAACTTTCCTTGCTCCCCATTGATCATCACTGCCGCCCCTGGGATGTGGGTGCCTGTGGATCCTGGGGCGCGTGGCCGGATGTCTTGGTGTGGCCCTTGGCGGCTGTGGCCTGGGGTTGCTCGGGCCTCTTGGGCGTGGGGGGGGGCTCTGCTGGGTGTTGGGCGACTACCAGGCACCTGGGGCCTCAGGGCCGCGTTCTTGGCTCGTGCTGGGGGGGGGGGTGCAGCCTACCGGGGGGTGGGGTGCTCATTGCCTCTGGCTAACTGGGCTCTTGCCCGTTGACCGTGGGGGCTCTATCTGGGGTCTACCTCCTTCCTCCTCTGGGGTGTGCGCATGGTTGCCATCAGGATGTGTGGCCTCGGGTCTTCTGAGCTCCTGGTGGGCCATGGATGGCCTAGGTCCCCTGCGTCTTTCCCTGCTTGCATCTGGATCCGGATGGGGATGGTTGCGGCTTTTTGCCCTCATTATTGAGTACGTTCCATGACAGAGGAACACACACATAACTACAAACTACAGCAAGACTGTATGTCTGTGTGTATGTGTATATGCATGTATACATAGGTGTGTATGTATGTGCATCTATCTATGCTCTCTTATTATTTTTTTTCTCTGTTCTCTCCACCTTTATTTGGCTTCTTTCTTTCTTTTTTTCTTCCTGCCTGTCAGATCTGGCAAGAGTAAATAAAATAAAATATAAACATTAACAAGAATAGCCTATAGAAACTTATAGAGCTTGTCTTGTAAAAGCAAATATGTTTGGCAGCACAACGCATTCAGACCATCATTCTGATTGCAAAAAAAGCCCGACATGACATTTGTCTTATTTATTGTCTGAGTCTTCCATTGCCTACATAGGTGTGCTCTCCCTAGTGTTTTCCGCAGTGGTTTCTCGTGGCTCTTAGATTTTGGTTTCCTGTTTTTTAACTGTGAGTTACTTTGTCATTTTATGCAAATAAATGCTCAACTTTACATTTCACTGCCAGCTACCACCACACTCCACACAGCGCAATCTGACAAATCCATTAGATGTGTGGAAATTCTGTACAACCTGAGATCTATGATTCTAGACGGATATTCAGATGGATAACATTTTTGACATCTGAACATATGCATAAACTAGTGACTGCGTAATTCTGTCTGTTATCAAACGCAGGTTCACTTGTACATTTTAAATCAGATGAACTTGCGTTTTACAAGCTAACTATGGGATATTATTAATTATTTGTGCTATTTGTAATAAGGAGCTAAAATAGGTGTTTACCACTTTAAGCATGTATATGCAGTTGCAGCATGAGAACCTTGGTGGTTTAGTGAGTTGAGGTGAGATTAGTGAGAGATTAGGAGTCTCATAGTTTTCTAACTATGTACGCGAGTCATTTCCATAAATTCCGTTTTTGAACATGGTCCATTGGAAATTACTCTACATATTTAGTCAGAAAACGTCTTGCACCTTGTGAAAGGGATTGCTGGGAATGATCTGTGGCCAGGGCTGGACTGGTAATCTGGCGTACAGGGCATTTGCCCGGTGAGCCGACAATCCTCAGGGGCCGATGCTATTGAACTTTTGTTCTTCCATTTTTTTTCTAAGAGACTGGTCCATTTAGAGGGGGCAGCCCATTGGCCCATCTTCAATATAGACAGTGGACTAAACCAATCAGGATATAGGACGAAAGCGGCCCCACTCTTTCTCTGCGCGGTCCCTTGTAATTCCCGCTAGTTTCAGGGTTGAGCGTGTGTTAAAGGAGAGGCAACATGGAGAAACCGAAGCAGCAGAAAGGGGGTGCGGAGAAGTTATGTGCAAAAAAATTGAAGAGTGTCATTGTAGATGCTACAAAATGTGTAAAGGTCACAGACATGTTCGCTGCTGTAGCCTCCATGTCCTCTGTAACAGCAATGCTCCAGCAACAGCAGACAGGGAGAGGAGCAGCCAGAGTCAGGCTTTTGAAAGGGAAGCCGAGGGACAGAGTGAGCGGGAAAGTGTGGTATGTAAGCAGGTAGTAACGTTAGGATAATACAGGGACTTTGAGGTGATGGAGGTAACGTTAGCTCTATTACATGAGAATGATGAGCAATGGCGACTGATTAGTATCAATATTTATTGGTATTTGCATACTTTCCAAAATCTGGCAGCCACGGCACCTTAATCTGATAAAGTAGCAAACGGTCAAGGCCGAGAAGTGTTGGGTGAGCAGCAAGTGTCCATTTTAGGCTACATCAGAACATTTTAGATATTTAGGTTAAAGGTGTGTTCAAAGGCTGCATAGTAGTTTGAATTTGTAGCCTCTAAGCTGTGGTTAAACGTGTTTTAAAGAGCACTCAAACAAGTGAAATAACAGATTTTAAAACTGCTGAATGATAAGTAAAAGCTTTGCAATTAAGCACTACTAAAGTAAGTGTAAAAAGTATTATTAGCAAAAGGTATGCCCACATTGAATAAGAGTAAGACAGTGTCAAATGCTTTTAAGACATAACTGCATGAATTCATAAAGCAGACCTGTTTTTAGCCTGCTACAAATACATGTTATTGCTGTTTAAAGGAGGGAGCACCTTTAACCTGAAGAATTAGAATTGAGCTGCTATATCAGGGAAATTCAGAAAATACATATTAGAGATTATTTCAATAAAAAGGATAAAATGATCAGTTGAACTACACAGAGCAGACAAAAGTGGTGGAGTTAACAAAAGACACTAAACATCTGATATTTAGGATGTTGATGATACATTATGCTTGAAATAGAATATACCTAAGGAGGCAGAACAACAGTATGTGTTGAGTAAATTTAATTATTTGCTTTCCACAATGGTTATTTGATAGACTTCTAAAGCTCCCTTTCATGGATCCCTCTTTTTTCCTCTTAGGAAGCCCTTGTCGCTCAGGTTTTGTTGACTGTTCATTTTCACAAACTAAGCAATATAAGTGTGAAGATATATTTAGTTGTTTAGTTTGAAAGTTATTTTTAATTTCTGTTACTTAATATTTTTTAAGTTGCCATGATTAAAGAGATATTTGGTATTCAGTGTGTTGGATATTGACACAGTAAGAATATTATTTGTGATTGTGATATAATACTGCTCGAATCCAATGACTTTAACTAGTAATTTATGAATTAATTTAGTTTTTTCCATGTTGCACTTCTCTGTAACCCCACATACATAAATTACTAGTCATTTGTGCTCCGCTAATTATGAGGGGCCGGTCTAAGCCAAAAATGCCAGGGTCGATTTATTGTCCCAATCCAACCCTGTCTGTGACTAATGGAAATGGTGGACTGCTTGGTTGAATCACGTTAGCAAGAAATCTCCCATGTATGGTGGATTGAGGGTAATGGCCTACTTTGAGGAAAGAACCACAGTAAACAGTTAAAATTACCATTGCTGATTGTGGAAACTTGTCACAATGGATGAGGGTACTGAAGAGCGAGATTGTGGAAAAAGACAATCGAAAATCACAGAAAAGGCCATTGAGGAAAACCTGCACAGGTTAACTCAATCTAGAAAGGCTAAGCTAGGTCATCTAACTAGCCAAGCTAATCAGCTCAGTGGCTAATAGAAAACAACACTAATGTGAACACAGTTAAACTTAGTTTAATATTTGAATTACCAAGATTCATTTGGAGAATTCTGGAGGATAAATGATACCTTGAAACAAGTAATGCATGAGGAAGAATTTGAGAAGGACCAACATTTTTGGTACAAGCCCACTGAAAGTCATATTCATGGAGTTATGCAACATGTGGATTAAAGCAGCTGAGGAGTGCGTAGAACAAGTTAGATGGTGTGATGCAGACATCCAGCCTTCTGACAGCATATCTGTGGTGTCTGCTGTTTTGGGCAAGAGCAAAAGGTGTGGGTTAGCTGTGTGGAGAAACTGCTTCCTCATCTGCTTCCTCTGCACACCTCAAAGCTGAAATGGAGATAGCCACATTGCTTGCAAACGCAACAGCTATCAAACAGAAACAAGCTCTTGAACCACAGGAAGCTGAATTCAAAGCAAAAAAAGAAAAACTAGATTTGCAAAATGCCATTTTTGCCTCTGACACTAAGAGTTTTAGAAATTTTTGAAAATAAGCAATCATCACAGGTGAGTCCTGCACGCACAATGACTATTGATTCTGGACTCATACCATTATCTGTATGGCAAACTCCAGTCACCGATACGGAAACTGGACATGGGGAATTCATGCCTCTTCAAACTCAGCCTACTGCCACACAGCAGTCTAGAGTGAATTTGCAGATGATCCTGAAACACTTTACAGTGTCATGACACACCAGAACAGAATAACAGAGTTGAAGGTGAAGCATTATGTTATGTTGCCACCTTTAGACATCCCTACCTTCAGCGGTGACCTTCTAGGTTACAATGCATTGATCAATGCCTTTGAGCATGGAGTAGAATCCCGCAGTGAAAGCCTAAGGACCATCTCTTAGAGCAGTTTACTAGTGGATAACCCACGGAGCTAATAAAAAGTTGCCTTCACATGAAGCCAGATGAAGGCTACCACAAAGCTAAACAGCTACTTAAAGAGCTTTTGGGAAATGACTACAAAATTGCTGTAGCCTAGATGAACAAGGTCTTGAGCTGAGCACCTATGAAGCCAGAGGATGCAGAAGCTTTAAATACATTTCCCGTCTTTCTGACAGCTTGCCGTAATATCATGGCTGAAGTGAGTTAAGTGGAGGAGCTTGATAACATTGCAAACTTGAAGGTCATTGTAGCAAAGCTTCCATACAAGTGGAGAACTGTTGTGTGTGGTATGTAAGAGCAAAGTGAGAGTCAAGTTAAGGATTTGGTGGAGTTTATTAATAAACAAGCTAAAATTGCGCTTCACCCAGTCTTTGGTGACATGAAGAATAGCACAACTGTTAAAGCATCCACAACTAAGCAAAAAATTAACAAAGAGCAGAAAAGGGTCACAATGAATAAGTCACCACAAGTGCCATACCATTGGAAACTCAGGAGAAAGGCAGTCTGTTCAGTAATGGTGAGCACATCATAGACTTGTAAGCATGAAGGGAAGCCACACAAGGAAAAACTGGAATTCTTAAAAGTCAAAGGACTGTGTTTTAGCCACTTGAAGCAAGATTACATGAGCAAATTTTGTAAGGGAAAAGTGAGCTGTCAGGTATGTTCTCTATGTCATCCTACACTGCTGCATATTAAGAAATATGACATAGAAGACAGAGACTGAGAAAGTACAGACTGAAGATTGTATGGGACAACAACTGTTCTGAGCATACAGTGGGTACGGAAAGTATCCAGACCGCTTTAAATTTTTGACTCTTTGCTTCATTGCAGCCATTTGCTAAAATCAAAAAAAGCTTATTTTATTTCTCATTAATGTACACTCAGCACCCCATCTTGACAGAAAAAAAAACTCCTTCATTGGAGTCCAGCTGTGTTTAATTAAACTGATGGGACTTGATTAGGAAAGGCACACACCTGTCTATATAAGAGCTCACAGCTCACAGTGCACGTCAGAGCAAATGAGAATCATGAGGTCGAAGGAACTGCCCAAGGAGCTCAGAGACAGAATTGTGGCAAGGTACAGATCTGACCAAGGTTACAAAAGAATTTCTGCAGCACTCAAGGTTCCTAAGAGCACAGTGGCCTCCATAATCCTTAAATGGAAGAAGTCTGGGACCACCAGAACTCTTCCTAGACCTGGCCGTCCAGCCAAACTGAGCAATCATGGGAGAAGAGCCTTGGTGAGAGAGGTAAAGAAGAAGCCAAAGATCACTGTGGCTGAGCTCCAGAGATGCAGTAGGGAGACGGGAGAAAGTTCCACAAAGTCAACTATCACTGCAGCCCTCCACCAGTCGGGGCTTTGTGGCAGAGTGGCCCAACGGAAGCCTCTCCTCAGTGCAAGACATATGAAATATGAGTTTGCCAAAAAACACATGAAGGACTCCCAGACTATGAGAAATAAGATTCTCTGGTCTGATGAGACAAAGATTGAACTTTTTGGCGTTAAATCTAAGCAGTATGTGTGGAGAAAACAGGCACTGCTCATCACCTGCCCAATACAATCCCAACAGTGAAACACGGTGGTGGCAGCATCATGCTATGGGGGTGTTTTTCAGCTGCAGGGACAGGACGACTGGTTGCAATTGAAGTAAAGATGAATGTGGCCAAGTACAGAGATATCCTGGAAGAAAACCTCTTCCAGAGTGCTCAGGACCTCAGACTGGGCCGAAGGTTCACCTTCCAACAAGACAATGACCCTAAGCACACAGCTAAAATAACAAAGGAGTGGCTTCAGAACAGCTCTGTGACCATTCTTGACTGGCCCAGCCAGAGCCCTGACCTAAACCCAATTGAGCATCTCTGGAGAGACCTGAAAATGGCTGTCCACCAACGTTCACCATCCAACCTGATGGAACTGGAGAGGATCTGCAAGGAAGAATGGCAGAGGATCCCCAAATCCAGGTGTGAAAAACGTGTTGCATCATTCCCAAGAAGACTCATGGCTGTACTAGCTCAAAGGGGTGCTTCTACTCAATACTGAGCAAAGGGTCTGAATACTTATGACCATGTGATATTTCAGTTTTTCTTTTTTAATAAATTTGCAAAAATTTCTACATTTCTGTTTTTTTTCTGTCAAGATGGGGTGCTGAGTGTACATTAATGAGAAATAAAATGAACTTTTTTTGATTTTAGCAAATGGCTGCAATGAAACAAAGATTGAAAAATTTAAAGGGGTCTGAATACTTTCCGTACCCACTGTATGAAAAAGCAGTGGTCAGACTAGTCTTTCTGCTTTGGAACACTCAGTTGCAAGATGTCTCAAGTCTGAAGAATTTTGAAATTGCTTATTTATGCAATTACATCACTTCACAGAAGTGAGGACCAATCAGCTACCTTCTCCTGCGAAACACAAGCACTGAGATATAATGGGTTAGTCCAGAGTGGCGCCTCTTGGGCCATCTGGAATTGCTGATACAGTAGCCATTAAGAGGGACAGTGTCTTGAGAAGAGAGCTACACCTGAACTTGCAGAATAAAGTTTTGGACAGACAGTACAGTGGTGCTCAGGCACAGTTTCAGCTGTCTTGAAAGGCTCTGAAGTGGATCAATGGAGAGACATCAGTACAGACAAGAATCTGGCTGACTGCGCCTTCAAGAGTGCAAAGAGTGGATACATTTTTGAGGAACACAGCTTGGGCCAGATTTTCTACTCTATTGCAGTCCAGTAGAGTTTTAGTCCAGCATTCCATTGAGCCATATAGAAATAACATCTGATCATCCTGAGGCCAAGAAAGTCTAGTAAACAGGATACAGGTGGAAGAAAATGTTGCTCCGTTTAAAAAAAATGATGAACTACTTCTCATTGTGGATCCTGAAGCTTAGGCTCTTTTTTTTCTAATGTCTCTTGAAAATGTAAAGAGCAGTGTGACGCAAACAAAATTTAATTTATTAAGCACCAAATCAGTCTCCTCAAGGTGTTTATATTGTAAGGTAAAGAACCTAAAATAATAAGAGAAAACCCCAACAATCAAACAACCCCCTATGAGCAAGCACTTGTCAGAGGTGGGAAGGAAAAACTCCCTTTTAACGGGAAGAAGCATCCAGTGGAACCAGACCCAGGCTCGAGATGCCATTTGCCATTTGTGGCTCTACCAAGGAGTCAAGCACTTCTGATTTGAGGCTTTCTTTTTCAGAGGATCCACAGTATCCAGGGTCATACTCAGTGAGGATGTAATATTATTAACCACATAATCAACCTCTGTGGGAGTAGAGTTTAGGTAGCTGCTCTGCACTGTGTTGGCACATGACAATGATGAAGATTATAATGGAGGAATTATATCCTTAAACTTAGTTAAAGCCTTCAGAAAGACAAAGAAAATAACTTTTGTTGTAAAATACACATATTACGTACACATGTAAACATGCAGCAAAATTCAGTCTCTGCTTTCAACCCATCACACATGCAGTATGTATCACACATTCTACTATAATGATATTTATTCCCACTGATGTATAATGCATTACTGTAAATTCAAATGTAATTAAGAATTGGTCAGAGAGAAGAAGGTTTTCAGGGAATATAATTAAATGTTCAATTTCTATGCCACACAGTACTAGTCAAAAGTTTGAACACACTCACCCATTAATGGGTCAGAATGAGATCCAGAATGTGACTGAAGTGTTGGGTGGGCTGTCATTTTCAGCATATACATGGATGCTGAATTACCCACTATAATTATTTTTATCTGACCTGAGGACTAAATCAGATTTAAAAAAATCTGAAAAATCAGATGGAAACTCCGAGTAAGGACCTGGTGAACGATAGATGACAAATAAAACAGATTTTTGAATTTTTCAATTAGGGTAAGAGTCAGGCTTTCAAATTAATTAAAACTCTGGGTCTATGGTTAATTAATAAGCTGGAGTGGAAGATTATTGCTGCTCCTGCTGCTACTCCTCCTCCTCTTCCACTTCAACCTGTGCATCGAGCATTCTGACAGTTAGCATGACTCGGGGCTGTTGATTCATTTAAACTAACATATTCATCTTGCTATGCTTCAAGAAACTTGTGGATTATGGGAAGGATCATCAAAGCAGTTCCAGGACAAGAAGAGTCTTGCCGCAGAGTCCGGATAAAGACAAAGGCTAATGTCTTGGAAAGGCCCATTATGAAGATTTCTCTGCTTGTGGAATATGCATGAGGAAGTGGTAAAGACTGAGCCCCTATGATGAGCAATGAGAGAACAACCTCTGGATCTCAGACATTGGAATTAATATCCTTTGCAAAGTCGACTGACAAAGTATGGACATTTAACGTCCCAAAAAAAAGCATCTTTGTCATGTGCTGGAACATTGCATATGTCTAAAAGTGTACACTGGTTCATATTATGTGTTGTAAAGTTAAAAGAAATGTGGTAAAGTCAATACATTATTAAACGAATTAGGGGTAATTTAGACACTGGGTATTTACTTCATGTTTAATGATTCATTAATGTTTATTAGTGCATAATTGACAATTTCAAGATGAATAATTTGAACAAAACCCAAAACAAAAACATAAGGAGCCAGGACAAAAACCAAAAGCGACAGCACAGTGCTTGGAAAAACAATCCAAACAGAAACACTGGGGATGAGGCAGAACAGTAGCCAAAATAGTTCAGGGGGTCTGCCTGGAAAAAGGAGGCAAGACAGTTTGGGGGGGCCGGCCAGGAGGCTAACAGTTGAGATGAAGCAGTTCAGGGGGCCGACCAAGAGGCCCGTGGCAAAGACAATGAAGTTCTGGAGGACGGCCACATGGACAGCGGTGATGGCTGATCAGTTTGGGGGGGCCTGCCATGGTGCCAGCGGCAAAGATGGTGGAGCTCTGGAAGATGGCCTCGTGGACAGCGGTGATGGCCGATCAGTTCAGGGGCCCTGCCGTGGGGCCAACAGCGAAGCTGACGAAGCTCTGGAAGACGGCCACATTACCAATGGCGAAGGGGGCTGCCATGACACCTCTGATGGCTTGGCTGACAGCCAACGAGGGCCATCTCTGACAGCCGACGAAGACCATCTGGTGGTCGGCATCAGCAAAGAGGAGCCACTGGTGTCATCAGACACTCCAACTTGGGCCTGGGAAGCTTGGATGCCACAGGCTTGGGTGCGGAGGGCGCAGAAGACGCTGCAGGCTCAGATGAGGAGGGTGCAGAAGACACTGAAGACTGATGTGAAGTTGGAAGCTGGGATGACTGTGCAGACACAGATGACTGTGCAGACACAAATGACTGTGGCAACTTTGCGTGGCATGCAGTCACTTTCTTGGGTGCCCAGGGCTGCTTAGTTGGGCAAACTGCTGCTTCTTGTGGCTGAGGTGACCTGGCTGCCCCCACCTTGGTTGTCCCCACCCAAGGAACAGGAACGGGTGTAGGGACTGGCTGGTCCCGAGCCACCACCACCCTGGGAACAGGAACAGTTGCGAGGACAGGGTGGGCCCCAGCCACCTTGGTTGTTTAGTGAGTGCGGCCTGAGAGGTTAGGAGTCTCATGGTTTTCTGACCATGTGCACGAGTCAGTTGTTTATAATGTCTCATTTTGGACTATTCATGCTTATCTCTAGAAGGAATTGCTTGCCACCCACCCTTATGGAAGAGACATCAAGAGAACAGTTTACCCTGCCTGGGATAGGGTTATTGGGGCCCCTCCCTGTAGTCAGGCCTGGGGAGGGAGCTCGAGGGAGAGCATATAGTGACCTGGGCATTAGCCCACGGTGCCTGGCCAAGCACAGCCTGAAGAGAACACATAGCTGGCTATTGGGACATGAAATGTTACCTTTCTGGTAGGCAAGGAGCCTGTTCTGTTCCAGTCTAGAGTTGCCCTCAGTGAGAGGCTGGGGTAGGTATTTTTGTATCCCCTCAGCTTGCTACCTGGACGTGGTTGGTGCTACTGGATTGGCATACTGGGGTGGTGGTCCCGATCTTTAAGAAAGGGGACTACAGGGTGTGCCCCAACTACAGGGGGTTCATACTCCTCAGCGTTCCCAGGATGGTCTATGCCAGGGTGCTGGAAAGGAGGGTCCATCCACTAGTCCTCGCATCCAGGAGGAACAATGCAGTTTTAGTTCTGGTCACAGAACGCTGGACTAGCTCTCATTATCCTCTCAAGGATATTCGAGTGTGCGTGGGAGTTTGCCTATCCAGTTGCCATTTGCAGATGATGTGGTCCTGTTGGCTTCATCAGGTTGTGGCCACCAACTTGCACTGGCACAGTTTGCAGAAGAGTGTGAGGCAGCTGGTATGAGAATTAACACCGTTAAGTCTGAGGTCATGGTCCTCAGCTGGAAAAGGGTGGAGTGTCCATTCCAACTCAGGGACGAGTTGCTGCCCCAGGTGGAGCAGTCTAAGTATCTTAGGGTCTTGTTCACAAGAGCCAGGAGAAGGGAGCGAGAGATTGACAGATGAAGTTGGACTGTGTCTGCAGTGATGTTGATTCATGAAGAGTGAGCTGAGTGTGAAAGCAAAGCTGTCAATTTACCTGTTGATCTACGTCCCTACCCTCACCTTTGGTCATGAGCTTTGGGTAGTGACCAAAAGAACATGTGGTGGAAATGAGCTTCTTTCGAAGGGTGACTGGGTCCTGTTGTTGCTGTTTCATTCATTATCAGCTATCTGGAAACAGGAGGGTCGCACGTCTAATCTCCTGACAATAAGCAATTGCGATAATATCAGGAATAAAAAAGCATGTTTACACATGTGTTAGAGCCCTGACTTCAATTCAGGAGATGAGGTTTGAGGTGAGGAGGAAGAGGATGAGGTGCAAATGACGGAGGAGAGACAGTAGTGGTGGATGAAGGGAAATGCATGGTAATCAGATGATACAAATGTTAAATAGACCTAATAAACTGGTTGCGTATGGTCATAAATACTTGTGGGTTTGACATTATACAGGGAAATTAGATCAGTCTTAATATTTAAAAAAAAATAAAGATTGGTACAGCTTTAAACTACCCAAACTATCCTCATTGCTTTCAACTCAATAAGTAATAAATATATCTTCCTCTGACCTTCAGAGCTGGTCACATTTCTTTCCTTTTTCTTTTCTTTCTTTCTTTCTTTCTTTCTTTCTTTCTTTCTGTCTCTCTGTCTGTCTGTAAGGCAGCAAGAAACTACAGGTACCTTTTTTATTACTCACTGCATGCCTTGATGAGTGCAGTGGAGCTATTATCAGCTTTGTCTCAGCCCTCGGGGCACTCGTGGTAATTCCCACTGTTCTTCTTCCAAAAGCTCTCAGGTTTACAGGTTGTATATATGATGAGGATTGCAGCAGGGATTTTCATTCTCTGAACACATTCAATCTGATCAGGTTTCATTGTTTTGTCAAAGTCTTATTTCACAGACCTTTCACAGATGATTTAAAGCTGTACCAATAAAGTGTGTACTGAACACTGCACATTTGTGCAGTTGAAGTGACTTACTTCACTTGATAACTTAACAAGGATGTTAATTTTTGATTTATTATTTTAATAATCATTAAGGTAAATAATGCATTTATTCACTTGTGCCATTTGACAAAAACAAGACATGCGTGTTTTCAACAGCACAATTTTGTAGTCCAGTTTTTTTTTCCATGGGTTGTGATGAAATAGCTGCTTATTTTTTTCCTATTGAGAGACTGATTTAGTCTGGTTTCAAGTCTTACTTTATAAAACATGGTGTTAATTTTTTAATTTATGGTCATTATTAGATTAAAAAGGATGATAAAAGTTGAAGTTTATTTCTTGTTACAAAGTATCTTAAATACAACTTATTCGTGTATTTAAGAAAACATGGGTGTGCTTCCTGTCACATGCACACATCACTTTTTTGTGTGTGTACTAGCTGTCACATTTCCTTTAAAATATATCAGCAGTATTTTCTCAGCAATACCACAGATGTACAATAAATTATGTGGGCATAATCTGAATTACCTGAAGGCCACTTTTCACGTTTGCCATTCATTTGAGATAACTGTTAAACAATTAGGAGGTAATTAATCACATCTGTCCAACTAACTGATTTTTATCATTCTGCAGTCTCATAGCATTCATAGTGAAATGCTTTTACAAGCAAGGGGCTTGTTTGCTACGTAAGGGTCCCATCATAAGATGAACTGTGCCGTGCGATGGGGGATAAACAGGTACTGAGCTACAGACCATAGAGAAACTCTTCTATATACTGATGCTTATAGAAAGACTGGTGCTGCAGTGAAGCATCTGGGCATTCCCCACGCTCATGGTTGCGTTGGTGCGAAGCACACATAAATCCTGCAGATCACTATCAAGGTGCAGAAAAGATCAAAGTCTGTGGTTCATGTGGGCTTTTGCTTCTGCTTGTGCTTGCTGGCCACTATATGGTGAAACATTCTGGCACCATAACGAGTATAAATATTATTTCAATTTTGAGCTTCATTAGTGAGAGAATGTGAAAGGTAAAATCTCCAGACTTGCTGGGGTAAAATATAATTAACTGAGTCTGCAGTTGACAACAGAAGAGTTTACCTCTGTTTAAAGGACTGAACCAATGTCAGTGCTGGAACAAAACCAAAAGAAAACAGGGTGCACAAGAGTCCAGAAACAAGGAAATGAGGCCTATGATGGTGGAGGAGGTGGAGCCCCTCAGCAGGCCAGACAAGATGTCCAGCAGCAGCAAAGATTGAGTTCCTCAAGGGGCTTAGCAGAAGACCAGCAGTGGAGGTCAAGACCATCTTAAGTAGGCGGTGCAGAGTACTTGGACTCAGACTTGGTGTCATGTGCAGGCTGCATGGGATCCATGGACTCTTCAGGTGATGCAGGACCTTCAGGCTCAGGACTTAATGACTTTGGTCCAGGTGAAGCAGGACCCACTGGCTTGGACTGTGCAGCATTCATAGTCTGACTCTGATGGCTGAGGCGGCTCGGCAGGACGCATACAATAAGCAATTTCTGGGGCTACAGGCTGTGAAACATGGTCTCTTGAAGTGCCCGGACTCGTGCACAGCAATCTCTGGGGAGGCAAGTGCAGAAGCATAACAAATAGTTTCAGATAGAGCTAACTTAGGAACATTAACCAACTGCTCTGGTCTTTGTTTGCAAGTTAAAAAAAATGTTCAAATGCAGTGCTCGAATATGATTAGTTTACGTATTAGTTACAGTAAGATTATTCTTTCTAAATGAAGCTGTTTTTCTTCTCTTGGTATCAGTGGGATAACTGTACATGTATATTCTTTTCTCTGGGTAAGTGAAGCATCCTCCATGCAGCATACAACAGTGGAGGCTGTACAATAATTCAATTTTATTTTTATAGCATCAAATTACAAAAGCATTCATCTCAAGGTGCTTTATGTTGTAAGGTAAAGAGCCCAACACAATAGAAAAGTGGGAAAAATCATTAAAAAGTCATTGTGAGCAACAATGAGATGACCCCCAAAACAGGAATGGTTTTATACACTGACATTTTTCCCATCCTCATCTTTTCTGACCGTTTTTCACTAGTTTTGCATTTGGCTAGGGTCAGTGTTACTACTGGTAGTCTACCTCCTCCAGGATGGCACATATACTTACCATTACTAGAAGGTTTGCTGTATCTCCCAGCACAATCTCAAGCGCATGGAACAGATTCCAGGAGACAGACTAGGAGAGCTGGACAGGGCTGTAGAAGGTCCTTAACACATCAGCAGGACCGGTATCTGCTTCTCTGTGCAAGGAGGAACAGGATGAGCACTGTCAGAGCCCTACAAAATTACCACTGGTGTAAATGTCTTTAACCAAACAATCAGAAACAGACTTCATGAGGGTGGCCTGAGAGCCTGACATCCTGTAGTGGGTCCTGTGCTCACTGCCCGGCACCATGTAGCCCGATTGGCATTTGCCATATAATACCAAAATTGGCAGATCCACCACTGGCACCCCATGCTTTTCACAGATGAGAGTGGGTTCACCCTGAGCACATGTGACAGACGAGAAAGGTTCTGGAGAAGCTGTGGAGAAAGTTATGCTGCCTATAACATTGTTCAGCATGACCGGTTTGGCGGTGGTCAGTGATGGTCTGGGGAGGCAGATCCATAGAGGGACACACGGACCTTTACAGGCTAGGCAATGACACCCTGGCTGCCAGTAGGTATCGGGATGAAATCCTTGCACCTATTGTCAGATCCTACGCTGGTGCAGTGGGTCTTGTATTCTTCCTGGTGCACAACAGTGGTCGGCCTATGTGGCAAGAGTATGCAGGCAGTCCCTGGAGGATGAAGGAATTGATACCACTGACTGGCCCCCATGCTGACCTAAATCCAATAGAGCACCTCTGGGACATTGTGTTTTGGTCCATTCAATGCTGTCAGGTTGCACCTCAGACTCTCCAGGAGTTCAGTGATGCCCTGGTACAGATCTGGGAGGAGATCCCCCAGGACACCATCCATCCACACACTCACACTCACCTGTTCATATGAATGGGTAATTGTGTCCAAACTTTTGATTGGTAATGTATATACAAAGAATTAATTACATACACTCAACTATAGTGTAAAAACTATTGTAGATCAATGCATTTCTTGACTTCAAAAAGTGTTTCTGTTTTCTTTCCTTTTTTTCTTACAAATCATGCTGTGCTATTTATATTTGAAATCAGCGGATATAGGTTTTACTGTACATCCCAGGTAAACAATATTGGCCTGCATACTAAATGCATAGAAAACATTAGATTGTGGTATGTTCAAGTTATTAGCTGATGTGTGCGCACAGTCTGAGAGCTTACACAAAGGTCAGAGGAGAAACAACACCTGACTGGCAAACAAAGTACAACTCACCTTCCGTTGTCACTTGTCTTTCGACACACAGCTTTGTGTTTCCTGTTAAATTTTTCCTTCAAGACTTACCAGACAGTGTTTTCCCCTCTCTGAAGTGGCAGATATTTTACCAGGCTCTGTGTTTGATAAACAAAAAGGGTTGAGGGATCTGTTTCATCTTCTCAACATGTACACATCTGAGGTGATAATGACTTTGGGGGAGCAGTGCATGTGCAGTTCAAATGCCAAGATTAAAAAGAAAGCAGGTTTTAAAACTATCAGGTTTGGCCATTAAAACTGTGCTTATTTGATGAATACATTTTTCAGTCAAATATCCTAAACATGCATTAGGAAACAAATGTTCATATGTTTTGTGCATTTTTTTTTTTTTGGTAAGTTTTGCAGTCTTTATGGTGGACTTCTGCAAGAACTAAGGGCAAATTTTCAGTGAAAAATTGTGACGATGTGATGTTCATATCTGTGCCCTCTCTTCCACACCCAGACATAGAAAGTATAAAAGATGGATGCAGATGCTGTGACATCACTTAATGGTCTGTATAGTCCCATTTTTGAACCTTTGCCATCTTGGCATTTTGAAACCAGATGTGATAATCAAGGCAGATTTGACTGTGACAAGTTAGTATCGAAAGAGCACATCATGGCGTATCATCCTTTCTGACACTTGGGTTACATCCACATGTACATGGGTATTTTTTAAGACAAAGATTTTTCTGCATTTGCTTTAAAAAAAAATCATCCGCATGAAAATGAGCATGTCAAAGCAACAGATTGGCCATTCAAAAGCCTACAAACAACAGTGCACAGTCTGACATCAAAAAAGGAGGAACGGGCACACACCTTTGACCCTACAAGACAAAATCTGGGTTTTCTTCATGTAAACACAGAAAGTTTCTGAGAATCGTCACCCTGGAAGAAGTTTCTCAAAAGCTCAGTTTACAGTGATCTAAGATGTTGTTTACATGTTAACGAAAGGTCAAAATGTACATAGAAAAAGCTATTTTTACCAAGATACCCATGTACATGTGGACAGGGCCTTAAAGTGACCAGGATATACTAAAATGACTTAATGTTTTATACAGCGTGACCCAAAATAAGTGACTGAGACCATAAACTTAGCAGCAAAGTGTTTACAGAGATCCCAGCAGAGGCCATTTTTCTAATAGACTTCTGTGTAAATAGGAATCTTTTTACAGTTATCACCATCGGGTACCCTTTAAAACGAATGCAGGTTTAAGGCACTTCCATGTTGGCCTCACTTTCCAGACCTGGAAGCTACAGCCATCTTTTACACTGTCTATGTTCCCTGCATCAAAAGCGAGCAACACAAACTGACATTAACTTAGAAATGGAGTCCACTATTCATTAAAGATAACAAGTGTTTGAGTGTATTCAACTCTAGGTTATTCTGATCACATCACAGGGCCTGCTGGTCTATCCCACGTTTGTATGCAGACTCATCACCTTTTTTGATGAGTCCGATGACTAGCATGTCATCTGGAAACTTCATGATTTTAATAGATGAGTCTTTTGAGGTGCAGGTGTTGAACACCTAACTGAAGTCCACAAACAGGATGCTTGCATATGTCCCTAGACAATTGTTGAAGTGTTGCAAATTGTATTGTAGACTTTTATTGATGGCATTATCCACTGGCCTGTTTGACCCACAAGCAAACTGCAGAGGGTCTAGCAGGGGGGTTGTGATGTCCTCCAGGTAGGTTGGCACCAGTCTCTCAAAGGATTTCATGACCACAGACATCAGGAAGTCAGTTCTGTAGTCATTTAACCAAGTTACAGGGGTTTCTTGGCGACTGAGATGATTATGGAGTCTTGTAACAAGAAGAATGGCACAAGGCCAATATGTAGAACCAACATTTGCTTTCTGTAGTAGGCTATACACTCCCAGTTGCTGTACAAGTTTCTGTACAAGTTACATGTTATGCAATGCATACAATAGTGCTGTACAATTGTGCAGGACAATCTCATCTATGTACCATTACTCTTTTGGTGGATGCATATTGTGTGTTAGTACAAGCTGCACACGTACACAAACAGCACTGTTCACTTAACAGCCATGGGTGTCATTAAAAATAAAGGTATTCTGAAGTTAAGCAGATCTTCTTTAATACACACTGAACAAACAGTGTGTCAGTGTAAAGAACAGGGTAATTCACAGGAGCTGTTTCAACTGATCCCCTGGACTGGGTTTCTGGAAAGCTTAAGGAAGAGGATTTTTAGTTGTTGCTGTGATAAGCCCACAGCTGACGACCTAGTTAGGGTGTGGCTGACTCAAAAGAGGAAATGTTGACCAACTGTCTTGCATACTCCTGTAATATTTACAGTGTAAACTAAAAGGCTGGCAGAGCGCATTCTTATGTATCTCAGTTCTGGCCTTATCAGTACAGATTAGAACTGTTATGAGAAACATTTTTTGTGGGTGGCCATCTCATGCATTTGAGGTTTCCCTCTGAGTCTTATGGGAAATTAACTGCAGTCTTGAATCCAGTTGTAGCATTTCTGGATACTTGATCAGTAATTCGCTGCTTTGTGAATGTGAAAAGCAGAGCAGCAGATGTTGTAATACATATTTTAAACATATTTAAGGGTTCACACAAAGATGCCAGTTGCAGAAAACCCTGCAGATTCAAGAGTAAAGGGAAATATGCATATGCATTATTTTATAAAGTCATGCATATGCTTTGTTCCTTTTTCAGAAATCTGTCTCAAACTATGTGGAACAGGTTTCATTTCCACTCCCAGTGTTATGCCTGGCTCAGACAGTTACACCTGGCTCAGATGTAGGTCAGTATTGTGCCTGATCATACAGGCTGCACTTTTAGTAGTTTTTGTTTGTGTGTGGAGATAGATGGAGATGGGTAACCTATTTCCACTCCCACAACTTGGCCTGGTTCAGACTCAAGCACCAAAAAGCAGGACTGGGCTGTGCAGGGATTTTGCATTACAAAAGCACAATGTGAGACATTTGGTGTCACATTGTGCTTTGTGATCCAGCCTCAGTTTCTCCTTTCTCCTGGCTGCTCCTATGTCTTTTTCACACATGTATATGCTTTCAGAGCCCAGTGAGATGAATCATTGTCAGCATTTTGTAGCTTAATTGAGGTGATTTTTTTTTTGACACACCGTCCTCCTGCCTTATAGATTTTTTTGTAAAAACTTAGCAGTGTGACAGGCAGCTGTCATTGAGGATGTGTTAGAAATCTGTGCTTACAAGCAGCTAGGGTCAGCTTTTCAAGTGGGCCATGGCCACTGACCTTCTGACTGATCTGTTCTGCCTCCTGAGCTGCAAGAGATTTGTTGTTTTGCATTTTCATGGCTTCTGACATTCACTGTGCACTCATTAGGAAACTAATTAAAATGACAACAAGAAACCATAAAGCTAGTTATTTTGAATTCGTTATACCTGGGCCCTTCCTGTAGAACTAATTAACTACATTACAGTTATCTACAATGAACAATGTCACTTATGAAACATGTGCAAGCATTTATTTGTGTTCTTGATATTCACTTACACACACTCTCAATAACTCAGTCAGAAGTGGTGTGACTATGTATTGTAGTGGAACAAATTACAATCTATGTAAAGATTAAAAGCCAAAAGCTGTTCACAAAAACATCCAAATAGTGCAGGCATATTTTTGTGTACATATCAACGGCCCTAAAAAAGCCAGACAGGTCAAATGAACAAGCAGCTCCCAGTGTGGATGTGCACACGCTCAGACAAGCTCTTGTTGCACAAGAAAATGCAGCCCTGAAGCTGCAGGTTAAGAGGCTCAGCAACATAACGATCAACAAGTACAAAGCAAACAGGAAACAGATCCATAAGAGCAAGAGCTTACTTGATTCTGAGAAGAAAGGGACTGGATTACTGGAGAAGAGGAAGTGAAACGCCTTCCTGACAGTTGCTGTATTTAGATGAAGGAGACCAAGAGAGTCCAGACTTGGTAGCAGCGATAATGTAAGGAATAAAGCTACCCAGAGAGGAGAGATAAGAGAATGGCTGGATGTTGCTGATGAGTTTGTGAGGCAGAGGAGCAGTTCAGATTACAGTGCTGTGAAAAAGTATTTGTCACACTCACAAGTCCATCCATCCATCCATCAGACAAAGATAACACAATGTAGTGGTACAAAAATTAGCCCTTACCCCAAAAAAGTGCAATATTGGGAACAGAAGTTTCCTTGATTTTCTTTTTAGTGCATTCATTCACCTGGATAGTGCTATAGTGTTGCTATAACACTGTTGTAGACTTACTGACCCCTCAAAGCTTTCTGTATCCACATGTGAACCTACAGCCAACTTAGAATCACCGTTTACCCTTTAGGACTTAAACAGAGCACCCACATATAACCCAGCAGGCACAGAGAATGATTCAGCAAGATTCAAACCCAGAATCTTCTGGATGGGAGTCAGCAGTTCTAACCAGTGCACCACCCTGGCACCAAAATACAAGACAGGCATGGGGTGAAACTTGTCAAACCTTACTAAATAATTTTCATTTAACTTAAATAAATGATTCAGCCCTAATCTCAAAGAGAAATTATCTAAATTTATCTAATTTATTTTTCTATTTGTCCAAACACAGACTGTTTCCTAATAATACACCTTAAAATCAAGACAAAATTGTACAAATATCTGCCTTTTGCTGCTTGGGAACATATATGCACCTTGTTAATCCTTGAAAAGGTAAATATTGGTACTTTAAGGCCTAATAATTAGCTTAGAGCAGTATATTCATGTAGAATGTACATGCTGGGGCAGACACTGACTTTTACTGTACCCCTGTTTCTGAGAGTGTATATCCTCTTAAAATAATTCAGAGCAGTGTCCAAACAGAATGCTTAGACTTGCAGCTGTTAAACTGATGTGCAAGGACTGCAGCACACGCATTTTAAAACTGTTGGATAAATACAAGCAGAATTTTAAAAACAGAAAAGAAATCTGAGTTGAAATGAAAACCGAATACCTGAGATGATGAGGCAGTTATGGCACCTACCTGACGTGATACCTTTTGTTTAAAATACTTTTATGTGATGTCAGGCATGTGCATTAAAGCAGCTGGAAACAAACGTGTGCTCTCTTGTAAAAGTGCTTTAAAAAGTTCCTATTAAAGGTCACTGCACAGTGAGTCATGCAATCGCGTAACAGATGCACACATTTCTGTCCAATCAAGCCAAATTAATTTAGGGATTTAAAAAAACTGAGAGCCAACAGCTTTTTCTAAGCCAAGTGAACTTTAACCTGAACTTTCATCGCCTGACGTAGGTGGGTCTGAATATAACAAAGGATAATGGTTGTGATGACGGATACCAGAGTTGTCTCACTGTGTGGCATGCATTCTGCTTCTGTGCTGCTACCACTGATGCACCACACACACACACAGACACACACAGACAGTGCAACATTAGTTTGGGCTTCAATCAAAGCTTCTTGTCGGGTTCTAAGAGATGAGCTCAGTTTCAAAGTGATTTATTTTATGTTGAGGAAATACCAGACTCTAGTGGGTACAAGAGAATCACACTCAGGATTTCAACCATGTACAGACAGTGTTGTGAAAAAACATTTACCCCCTTTACGATTTCTTATTTTTGTGTTTATTTGTCATACATACATGCTTTAGATCATCAAACAAATTTCAATGTTTGACAAAGAAAATCTCAGTAAATATAAACTGCAGTTTTTAAATTATAATTTAATCTGTTAAGGGGAAAAAGCAATGCAAACCTACCTGGTGTGAGTAACTGTTTCCCTAATTAAGTCACGAATTAACTCTGGTTGACTACATTTCTTGGAAAGCTGAGTTCAATTTCACTAGCCACACCATGGCCTGATTACTATTACAAAGTGAAGTAGGGTAAAAGAACTCAAAAACGTAACACATCAAGCCATGAGCTAAAGAAACTCAAGAGCAGATGAGAAACCGTCATTGACACCTATCAATCTGGAAAGGTTTACAAAGCTATTTCTAAGGCTTCGGGACTCCAGCCAACCGCATTGAGAACCATTATCTACAAATGGAGAAAACAGTGGTGAACCTTCCCAGAAAGTTACTCTAATTACTCTAAAAGTGCATCAATGGCTCATCCAGGAGGTTACAAAAGAACCCAGAACAATATCTAAAAAAAACTGTGGGCCTCACTCGTCTCAGTTAACATCAGTCTTCATGATCCAATAATAAGAAAGAGACTGGGCAAAAATGGCATCCAGGGGAGAGTTCCAAGGCAAAAACCACTGCTGACCAAAGATAACACAAAGGCTCGTCTCACATTTGCCCAAAAAAAACATCTTGAGTCAAAGATCTTCACAATATTTTCCCAAGACTTTTGAAAAGTATTCTGTGGACTGATGAGATGAAAGTTTAATTTTTTGTAAGGTCACATTTGGTGTAAAGAGCATTTCATATAAAATAACATGTACCAAGATTCAAACATGGTGGTGGTAGAACGGGGGTCTGGGGCTGCTTTGCTGCTTCAGGATCTAGACAACTTGGAACATGGAACTATGAATTCTGCTCTTTACCAGAAAATCCTGAAGACGGATGTCCAGCCATTAGCTCATGCCCTGAAGCTCAACTCCTGTTGGCCGGTTGGACCAACAGGGCTTACGCTCAGTGCTGAATATCCATCATATCAGTGGCTATCAATTTAGGGCCTGTGTTTGTTTAACATCCACCCCTTTTTATGGAATATTCCCTTGTTTGGAACACCCAAATGGAAAAGCTTTTAACAGAAAAGGTAATTTCAAAATAAATGTATGACACTTCATTTCAAAGGTAGCTTCTAGTTTCTGAAAACAGAAAATAGTTAAAGCAAAACCCAGTCCTACCCCTATATTAGCATATCCTCGAATCCGAATGATAATATCAGTTGTTTGTTCCAAAACAATCTAGATGAGTGTTTCCAAAATGAGCACTCCTACATGTGACTGCATCATTTTCAGCGCATAATGTGGCTATATGTGGCTCAGAAGGTAGAGCAGGTCACCTACTAAGCAAAAGGTTTTTGCTTCAGTCCCTGGCTGCATGCCAAAGTATCCTTGGGTAAAATACTGAAGTGCTTCCGTGAATGAGGCATGTTGTATTAAGCGCATTGAGTGCTCAAGTATAGTAGAAAAGCGCTATACAAGAACCAGTCTATTTATTTAATGTTTAAGCTTTTCCTGTGGCATCTAATGGCATTTATTCCCCATAGACTTTTCAGAAATCTGAGAAAATCCATATTTACGGTATTTCTTCAGGTATCACAGCTTGCAGTGTTTTCATTTACAGCAGTGAAGTACCTCTAAACATTGCACTCACTGCAGCCAACATGGCCCTTCTCAATGGCGCTGAGTCACGTGACCGCAGGACAACTAGCCGGCAATACTAACCATCAGAGCAGGGAGGAGGTGGGTGGAGCAAAGTGTGCCTGTATGAGAGAAGGTGTTTGCACAGTCATGCCTTCATTCCAGTGAATGGGAGAAACGTACTGAACTTACAGGAGCGTAACAATCAAAAGCATCGATCCTATCACACTAGTATCAATCCAATACCAATGTCAGCGTTGGTATTGATACTATCAATATTTGGATCTATCGACCCATCCCTAGCTTTTGGGCCTCACTGTGAATGTAGGATGGTATCACTGAGAGTGCAAGGGTGATGTGAAGAGTTGGGCCACATAGTGACATACAGTGCATTAAGTATTTATGATAGCAGGATGCAAAGCAATCGACATAAGGAAGTGGAGCACATCTGAGAAAATTATAGCAGCAATTACTTAGGGTGTAGTACTGAAACCTTTCATTCATGTGGTGTTTTAAAGGACAGTGTAGTGAATTATGATTGAATATCTGTATTACATCATTCTTTCAGAAGAAATACACTGCAAACTTGCTTGCAATAAAAGATACTCAGAAGATGTCACGTGCAACGTCACATTACCTTCATGTTGCCTTTGGTCTTGGTGCCCTGATGCGTCGGCTCTGGCAGTGTTAACCACCAAGAGACATCAGTCCCACTTTAAAAATCCACAAAGTCCATGTTTGCAAGTTGGAGGGGTGGCAGTGGCATAAGTGGCAGGTCTTTCAGTCAGGAGACCCTGGATTGCATCCTATGAAGACTTGTGTTGTTGGCTGATATGTTTGATTAGCATTTCTTTTTTACTTTTGCTTTCACCACTGGTTAGGTAATTAAAAGATACCTGGTTGTGCTTAGGCACTAAAAAGTACTCAGGTTTTGGGACAGGTTGTGGTTTACGGTACAATATGCCCGTTAACACAGTAAGAATGCTGAAATTTACACACCCAGTTCACTAATGTGCCAAAAGGCACAGACACCAAAGGATGCCTTCTGCTTAAATGGGCCAAGCTAACAGCTTTGACAAAACAGCATTATATGACACGCTGGAATGGGAACAGGCTGGGTGGGAGGAGTGTTGATGGCTTTAAGGTTTTCTGTTGCGAGTCAGAGAACATACTTTTTGGGAGTGAAGTTTTGGGATACTTCTTTGTCTCTGTGTGGGTCTTCAATATATATAAATATATGATGTGATAACTACCTATAGAAATGAAAATTAAACTATTTTTATAATCTCAAATTTTAAAGAAATCTCACTTTCAATAATTCAATTCAATTCAATTTTATTTGTATAGCACCAAATCACAACAAACAGTCGTCTCAAGGTGCTTTGTATTGTAGGTAAAGACCCTACAATAATACAGAGAAAAATTGTACAGTACCAGTCAAATGTTTGGACACACTTGTCCAAAGATTTGACTGGTACTGTATTTTGTTCCTCTCCATCTGCATCTGTATCTGTATCTTTACCTTCCTTTCTGGCTGTTCCTATATGCCTGAGTAGTGTTACTGCCCTAAGTAACAAATCAGCCAGGAATGCATGTTGTTTTTTGCAAATGTGAAATTTCAATAAATCTGTAAAAACCAAGAAATGTATAGACTTGTATAACGATGAAAAGTTGGAAGTTTCCTTGCGAGAGAGACAATGTTTCTGGAGAACCTGCTTAAGTATTTGTTAATGTGAAACACATTTTCTTCTTCGGTGTTGACTTTTAACTAGGTTTTTAGCACATGTTGATTGCTACTGACTTCCAATGAATTCAAGCTCTGATGTGCACTTCACTCACTCCCAGCTTCAGGTACCAAAGGCTAAATGTAGCCTGACACAGCACTGCGCTGAAGGATCTGACTGCAGTCGACCACACTACAAAGGCCAGATGTTTTTCAGCTTGGAAACAGCTCCCATCCACAGCTAATGAACATCCTTTCACTGGATGACAAATTGTGGAGACAAAATGTGTGTCATAAAGTATTCTCCCACAGAGCGGAGCAGAGTGCTGCCTGTGGATGTGGGGAATGTGAATTTGCTCTGTTGTGCAGCAGTCAGGCAGACAAAGAGCCGGAGCCTGGGCCGTCAGCGACTGTGGGACACACTAAGCATCTGGTGACAGATCCGTCAGGATGCATGATCACTTTACACTGGGCTGCATGTGTGTGGGACTCCTGGATAGTTACATGGAGTGTTTTTACTGCCGACTTATTGCACACCTCTAGAATTCCAGCGCAGTCCTAGTAAAACTCGCCTGTGTGCTCAACTCCAAACAACCATGTGTTTAATTGTGTGCAGTAGGAGGCCTCTTTTTATTTTCCCACCAATCACATAAAGACACCACAAGCTGTTCTGAACAAATCAAGACATAAAAAAAAAGGCTATTCTGATTTCATTCAACTGCTGGTGTTGTTTATCGTAATCTGGAGACTTTGCAGACAGTCTGATGATTCAGTGGCGATGATTCAGCAGGATGAGAATGAAATATCGCTCTAAAGGTCAGAGATTTAAATAAAAAATGCTCTGAACCTCAGGATTCTTCATTTAATCTCTTCTTCCTGACAAATCTTAAACTACTAGTTGTGATAATGTCTTCTAGGACCTTTTTGATCATTTGCGAAGCTTGTTACAAAAACACAAAGCTGAAAACCCCTAATTGCACTTAGTTTCCTTTCATTCTCATGCCTCCCTGTCTGAGAAAGTATAATGAAACCTGTCATTGTGTGCAGCACAACTGTGTTACTCTGTCACAGTTGTAACCCTACCTTTATGGTGCCAGCCAGTTCTGAGCAATTTAAACCTGCACACCATACACTTAGATGTAACAATGGCTCCATGTGAAAGACTCATTATGTGAGTGCCAAGAGTGTCAGGTAGAGCTGGAAGGGAGCTCTTTTTCTGTTTGACATTTAGTTTTCAATGTAGACTGGCAGTCACATTACACCATATTACATTGTTCATATATTCTTTACAATGTGACAGATAGTTAATTTAAAAATATATTATATAACTTTGCATTTTTCTCATTAATTTGGCTGTTGGTGCCTACAGCTGCTAATGTTGAACTTGCCACCTTTGAAAAATGTGATTTCTACATGACTCCTTTTATGTATGTGTGTTTGACTGACTCACCATTTTGTTCACAAGATTAGCTATTTTAAATTATAAGGATTTTTTTTATTATTGGAAGATAAGAATTATTATAGTTTTTAATTATTATTTTTAATTGGGTCTTTATTTTTATTTATTTTTTCATTATTCTTGTCAAGGTTGTTTTCCAAGGCTTGTTTACCATAATATTTTATTACAGAGATTAGAGCATGCATAGGCTTAAAAGGTACTGCAGTGGTTTGAATCATATTTATCAATAGATTCCAATTTGTTCATGTAAATGGGGAGTCTTCTTCACACAGTAAGGTTAATTATGGAGTTCCACATGGTTCTGTGCTAGGTCCAATTTTATTTACACTATACATGCTGTCCCTTAGGCAGTATTATTAGAAAGCATTGCATACATTTTCATTGTTATGCAGATGATACCTAGCTTTATCTATCAATGAAGCCAGATGACACAAATCAATTAGTTAAACTCAGGAATGTCTTAAAGACATAAAGGCCTGGATGATCTCTAGTTTCCTGCTTCTAAATTCAGATAAAACTGAAGTTCTTGAACTCGGCCCCACAAATCTTAGAAACATGGTGTCTAACCAGATACTCTGGATGGCATTAACTTGGCCTCCAGTAACACTGTGAGAAATCTTGGAGTCATTTTTGACCAGGATATGTCCTTCAATGTACATATTAAGCAAATATGTAGGACTGCATTTTTTGCATTGGTGCAATATTTCTAAAATTAGAAACATCCTTTCTCAGACTGATGCTGAAAAGCTAATTAATGCATTTATTACTTCTAGGCTGGAATACTGTAATTCATTATTATCAGGCTGTCCTAAAAGCTCCCTGAAAAGCCTTCAGCTAATCCAAAATGCTGCAGCTAGAGTACTGACAGGGACTAGAAAGAGAGAGCATATTTCTCCCATATTTACTTCTCTTCATTGGCTCCCTGTTAAATCCAGAATAGAATTTAAAATTCTTCTCCTCACATACAAGGTCTTGAATAATCAGGCCCCATCTTATCTTAAAGACCTCATAGTACCATATCACCCCAATAGAGCACTTTGCTCTCAGACTGCTGGCTTACTTGTGGTTCCTAGGATACTTAAGAGTAGAATGGGAGGCAGAGCCTTCAGCTTTCAGGCCCCTCTTCTGTGTAACCAGCTCCCAGCTTGGATTTGGGAGACAGACACCCTCTCTATTTTTAAGATTAGGCTTAAAACTTTCGATTTTGATCAAGCTTATAGTTAGGGCTGGATCAGGTGACCCTGAACCACCCCTTAGTTATGCTGCAATAGGCCTAGGCTGCTGGGGGGTTCTTATGATACAGTGAGTGTGTCTTTTAATTCACCTCTTTTTACTCTGTTTATACACTACTCAAGTGTTTTCCCCTAGTAGGGGGTCGTTCTGACTGTAATTATTGTAGGGTCTTTACCTTACATTATAAAGCGACTTGAGTTGACTGCATCTCCCTCCCCACTGCCACCCTCCAGCCATGAGTGTACTCGCCATTTTTCTTTGTTCTTGGTCCCTCTTTCAGAGCCCCCTCCATCTATCGTTAGGTCGAAACAGACTGTGTTTTTGTCAGGGACATCTGGGAGCCATTCCTTGACTTGGAGGTCATATGTATGTCATGGTCCTGGGTCTTTCGACCCAGTGTTTTGAGTTTGTTGCTCTTCAACCTTAGTTAAAAGAATTTTTATTTACCCATCCATCCATTTTCTTCCACTTGTCCAATTCAGGGTCACGGGGGAGCTGAGAGCTATCCCAACTACCATAGGGCTAGAGGTAAGATCCAGCCCTGGACAGACTGTTGCAGGGCCAACACAGTGAGACAGACTGTTACAGTGCATGGGGGCTGGAAAAAACTAAAAAACTAAGCAGATAACAAAACCTAAACTCAGGGGAAACTAAAAACGGCAAAAACTGGTTCTAAACGGCAGCACTTTGTCCGTCCTTCACGCTGTTTCCTCCTAATGCAGTTCTCACTCTTTCAAACAAGAAATATACCTTTACAAACAAACAAACAAACACAGCATAGATGATGAAGTTGTGACATTATTATCCTGGTAAAGTTACAGCGAGAGTAGGAAAATCAGTACTATTTGCACAACTGTTGGCAATTCAATTCAA